>CM067219.1:75579867-75746892 GCA_034190945.1 Octodonta nipae
ATTTCAATTTCGATAAACATGCCATTCCAACGAGCAGCAAAAAGGAGCAATAAATTGTAAATAAAGCTCTCTGGACTTTGGCAAAGGGAATATATGTGTAATATGTAGTGTAATTAAGATGATGTTAATAATAATTAAACTGTAAATACTTACAATTAGTTGTAAAAGGTAACTGAAAAATGTTGGTTATACATCTTGTAACGAGTATGCATATTTTGTGATACAGATCCATAGGAATCAATGTAAATTGCCAGGAAAACATAAAAATCCATGCTAAACATCTAAAACAATATTGATTAGTAAAAACACATGCAATTACAACAGTACAAAATAAATTAGGAAGCAAAGCATCAAACAACTTTCAGAAAAAGTAAAAATGTCAATTTTCAAAGTAATGAACAAAAATTAAAAAAAAAATAGAGATGATAAGGAAAAGATTATTATAACTTAAATTTCAATCAATCAAGAATTTGCGGTAAAGTTGTTCAAATCATAATGAAAGTTTAATGACCTTAAAAAAGTATGACTAATTGTAAACAAAGCATTTAAACGAAATTTTACAAGAATTAAAAAGTTCTTAAAATAAAATAAGCTATCAGAAAAATATCATTTAATACGGCATCAATTTTGGGTGAACGGGCCAGACAAACGCTCCTAGCAGGCATTTGTTTTTAAATTATTATATAAGCTTACGTGTGAGAGGCAGCGTTTTCTTCCGTTCCTGATTTTTGAAGAAAATAAGCCAAAGAGCATGTTATGTTTTTCTTTGCAATAACCTCAATAGTGTTAGTAGAGGTTAAGTAGTAAAAAGTAGATAAATTGTCAGAACGTTTCCAATGACATATAGATTGGCAGTGTATAAAGGTTCATAAGTATAATAAATGTGAAGTGCATATCTGACCGACAGAAAAGGACAATTAGGTTGGAATATAAATAAAAATTTAAAAACATCAACAAAGATGGTAATTGTTGAATTATTGTAAACAAGCATGAAATGGTAGACAATAATTAAATTTAATTGGTATAAATAATAAATAAAACAAGATGGTGAACATTGAATAATGGTAAACAAATATGCAATGGGAACCAATAATAAAAATTTATTTATAAAATAAAAGTTCGAAAGGACAATGAACAGCTTTGGAACTAATGGACTGTAATCACGACAAGAAATAAAAGGTTAATGAAACAATAGTTGTTTGAAAATGTTGTAAATAAAGTGACAATTGATATGTTTATGCTAGTTAAGTATATTAGGAATAACAAATTTTAACATTAATATAATGTTGTAAAAAAAGAAATTTCTCATAAACATTTAGTAGTTAGGAATGATTTCGTTTGTTGATAATAGATTTATTGTTTTAATGTTTTAAAAATTTTATCTTGGTGTTTAAAAAAGAATGTTATTGAAAATTGAGATTGAAAGTTTTGTTAATTTATTTAAATGAGCCAAAAATAACATGTGAACGCTTAGAGTTTCATCTAAATTATTTTCAAGAAAAATAAAAGTTTCAATTTAGTAAAATTTAAAGAAAAGAAGTTTTGAATAAATAAAATGATGCAATAGTGTTGAATAAGTGTAATAAAAAGAGAAGCAGAGAAGTTATAAAGAAGATAAAAATGTAAGTATCAATTTTAAATTTGGGACCTGTTGAACCACCTTGAGGTAAGAGTATGAATACAATGAAATAGAAAAACCCTGAGAAAATTAAAGTATATATGCAATTAAAAATAGAACCCTGAGAAAATAAATTAATCAAATAAAGTTTGAATAATGAAGTTTATAAAAATATTATTATGCAAAATATATAATTAGACCAAAATAAATTGGCTAGTCAAAGTGGGGCAAAGATAAAAAGAAGATTTGTTCAATAAAATTCAATAAAAATAAATAAAATAAAATAATAGAATAATAATAATCCAAAATAATATATATACAGGGTGTAAATAGTTTGAGTGCATATATTTTAGGTGGAGGTAGTATACACCAAATTAAACAAAAAACTCTTATACCAGTATGGTCAGTAGGCCTTAATAACCAAGAAAATCCCTAAAACGTATTAAGTGAATTGTTGTCAATCCGGCAACGTCGCTCGCGTTCGAAGCAGATTCACTCTTAGCGCGAATAATAGAGGAATGACTACGCCGACAAAAAAAATAAACACCTGTGTTTTTGTATAGACTGATGACATTGACCTTAGAATTAAATAAAAGTGTATGAAATATTTTGTTTAAAATATTTACGTTTTTAATACAAGGTATTGCAATTAGAATTTGTATTTGGCGGTTTCTTTTATGCAATTATACAAAGTTGGGTAAATATGATATGCAACTCAAGAGATCTGTATATGTAGTTATTTACCAGTTAAATTATTCGAAGAGTTATTATTACTGATTTAATTAATATTATTTATATTAGACAAGTAAATATGTAATCCTACTTACCGAATTTATTATAATGATAGAATTGAGTTGAAACAACGGATTATTCACAGCAAATGTTCAAAATGCCCACCATTACTATCGACACAAGCACGACACCGTTTAATCCAATTTTCACGTATGCGAGAAAAAAATTCTTGGAATATTTCGGATTTCGTCAGCAGCGTCAAAAATGCGTTGTCTAAGGTCATTCTCGTCAATAACTGGAGTCGTGTAAACCTTACTTTTCATGTGTCCTCATAAGTAGAAATCTAAAGGATTGAGATCAGGAGATCTTGCTGGCCAACGTATATGTCCGTTTCGACCAATCCAACGACGGGGAAATGTTCTATTTAAGAAGTCGACAACTAGATGACTTGCGTGGGCAGGTGCTCCGTCATGTAAGTACCACATATTGGAACGTGTTTGTAGGTTCACTTCATCTAACAAATCTGGTAGCGTGTTGTTCAAAAAATAAAGGTAATTCTCACCTGTCAAACGTGCAGGCAGTATAAATGGCCCAACCAAGTATTCACCAACTATTCCAGCCCACACGTTAACTGAGAATTGGTGTTGAAATACTGACTGGCGTATTTCGTGCGGATTTACCTCAGACCACGAATGCGTATTATGAAAATTTATTATACCATTCCTATTAAAACTTGCTTCATCTGTTGTTAAAATATTGTTCACAAAATTAGGAAATTGTCGATGTTTTCTGAGGAACCAACGACAGAAATTAAGTCTTGGTTGAAAATCATCAATTGAAAGCCCTTGAACCCGCTGTATGTGATATGGATAGAGCAATTGTTCCCGTAATGTTCTATGAACAACAGTGTGAGAAATTTGCAGCTCACTTCCAATACTCCGTGTGCTACGATATGGGTTGATGTCGATAAGGTCTAGTATTTGATCCTCAGCAGCTAAGATACGATTATGTCGCTGTGGTCCGCGATTTTTTATTTGTGGTATTACACTACCTGTTTCCAGAAGCCTCTGCGAAACAGCGACGAATGTCCTAGCATTGGGCAGGCGTCTGTTTGGAAACCTTTCCCTGTATAACATTCTTGCTATTCTGCAATTACGTCTGCTTTCCCCATAAATTAAGAGCATGTCATGTCTTTCCCTAATTGTATAATCGGCCATTATTTATCACAAATAAATACTGTCGCACTATTCTTAATTTTCGAACTTACACACTAATCACAACCGATTTTATTTATTTAAAAAATATATTAAATGGAAAGCAAACCACGAAGTCTACATCAAATAGATATTCAAATCACTTTACCGTTTTAAGTAAAAAATGTAGTAAATAAGTTGGTCTGTATGCCACGTTGCCATATCTATTCGGAGAAACTTACACTAAATTATAAAAGCATATTTCGAGTTTAAATAATCAATTTTCATTTTTAATGTGGCTATTAAAGATGTATAAGCTATTGAGTATTTACATATTTAGATTTACCGACATTTTGAAATCGAAATTATTGTATTATTCACTGTAGCAAGGGCTACATAAAATCTAACTTTATGTGTTCTTTTTGGCAAAACTATAGTTTATTTTAGAAAATGTTATAAAGCTTTTTGATTTGTTTTTGCCTGAAGTATTGTTCTTCAAAATCTTTGCACTCAAACCGTTTACACCCTGTATATATATATATATATATATATATATATATATATATATGTAGCTCTCTTGATGGTCCGGGTGTTCGTCCGTTGAAAGTTTTGTCCCTGTAAAGGAACGGCCGCCTGACGTTTTGCCAAAATCACACATGGCATTTTCATAAGGCTTTTCCTCTTCTTCCAACACGAAGGGTGGCTGCAGGTTCGGACCTTTCCGGACTACTTCGTATCCGAGATCGTCGGCTGGGTCGTCCTCCGCTTCCCAGCTTCCCAGCCGACAAAGTACTGACAAAGGGTAAGCTGGAAATGGGAGTCCTGAAACGGAATATTAGGGACGGGAATGGAATAACGCGAAAAGGAATGATGGATGTTGTTAGGACATGCGCAGTCATATTGTGCGGGTGTTAGACATCCCCCTGTGAAGGTGTATGGATGTTAGACATGCGCAATGATGTTGTGGGAGTGATTGACATGCGCGATGGTGTTGTATGAGTTTTTGACATGATTGTGTATTGTATGTTGCGTGAGTTTGCTTTACATAATTTGTCAAGAACACCCAAGCTGTTACTTTTTGTCTTAACCATTGAACAGTGTGATTTCATACAAATCATGTCTCTCTCTTAATTATGTTTTTCCTATATTACAAATATGTTTGTTCTTGTCGTTTAGGGAAATACATGAAAATCTAACGTTACGGGCCTACGTACAGAGCCCTATGTTGTCTCAAGCTGATGTTCTTGTCTATAGAAATATAGGAGAGACATGATCCGTGACGTCATAGAAAAGTGAAAGTGGGCTGCATACGAGCAACCCTCCACTTCGGTGTTTGTGACTTCACCAGTCTTCACTTTCACTGGTCATTTCAAACCGTTGTTAAGTAAATAATTTCATTCAAATTTGATGCCCCAACAGTCTTATGGTGCGACGAAAATACCATACGACTCAATTCACTCAAATACGTGGCTTTCCAAGATCTAGGGAGCTGCCTCATCATTGGTATATATGGGATATATGGGGTAGTTTGCACGTTTACCCTTTATCCAATTATGTTTTTCTATACATATAAAAAACAGTATATTGAAAGGAGCTGTCTATAGGATTTTGAATGACAAGAACGGGATACGGTTGGATTCTGTTGTCCGTTGATAATCAAATGGGGCAATTGAAAGGATGAATGACAGGAGCGGGATAGTGAGAATGGACCATACTATGTTGGTCCATGTAGATTACGAGGCACAGCAGATATATGGGTGATAATGGTAGAACGGGGACGTGAAAGAAAGGATAGGAGATAACAGGAATTCAAGGAACAATCCCAATGGGTGGATTTCATTGGTTGTTGGTTATTGGACTGACAGGTTGAATGGTAAGAATGAAATACTAAGAATTCAAGGAATGGTTGTTAAGGCTGGAATGTAAATTGAAAACTTAAGTGACAAGTCCGGGATAACAGTTACTTAAGGAACTGTCCTATCGTCTGGATTATGTTGCTTGTTTGCAATCAAGTGGGGTATTGGAAGGTTGAATGACAAGAACGGGATAATAAAAATGGAATGAATGGTCCTAGCGAATGGGGATGTTGGACGTCTTACGAGGCATAGTAAAACGATGGGTGTTAATGGTATTAGCGAGGTTGTGAAAGCAGGTATGGGATACTTGAAACAGAAAGAATAGGAGTTTTGAAGTTTGAATGATTGGAACGGGATATGGGGACCGGATAAACAACCTACTGGACCTTGTCTGATTGATCAAGATGATATAGCTTACGGTATGCTACCGTTGTATGGTAGAAATTATGATGGGACAACTGAAAGAATTCAAGCAACTGATTTTAAATAGATAACTGATAGGTGCCTAACGCCCAGATTTCGTTGACCGTTGGTCAATTGAAGATTGGAATGGTCTTTGGTTATCACGTGGGAGACTGGATGATTGAATACAAAAACAGGATACCAGTTACTCAAGGGACTGTCCTAACGGCTGAATTATGTTGATTGTTTGTAATTAAGTGGAGTATTGGAAGGTTAAATGACAAGAATGGATAAAATGAGAATGATCCTAGCGATTAGAGAATGCTGACTGATGCTGATTACGTGGGATAGTAGAAAGATGGGAGGTAATGGTAGGAGCGGGACGTTAAAGCAAGTATTGGAAACGAGAAATTCAAAAGAATGATCCTAATGGTTGGATTTCGTTGGGCAATAGTTAACATATGAGAGATTGGAAGGTTGAATAACAAAAATGGTCCAAAAGTAGAATTTCGCTATCTGTTGGTAATCACGTGGGAGTATGAAAGATTTAACGACAAGATTGAAATAGCAAGAATGGAATGAACGGTCCTAATGGTTTGATTCAGTTGACCGTTGGTCATCATGTGAGAGATTGGAATGTTTAATGATAAGAACGGTATACAAGGAATTCAAAGAATGATTCTAATTGTTAGATTTCGTTGTCTGTTAATACTGACGTGTGAGTCTAGATGGTTGAATGCCACGAATGGGATACCAGATACTCAAGGAACAGACCTAATGGTTGGACTTAGATGGTCGAGGCTTATCACTTGGGAGACTAGAAGGTTGGATTTCGTTGTCTGTTGGTAATCACGTGGGAGTCTGAAATGTTAAACGACAAGACTGAAATAGCAGGAATTCAAGGAACGGTCCTAACGGCTAGGAATCTGTGAGCCGTTGGTTATCACATCAGCGACTGGAAGGTTGAATGATAAGAATTTGATACCAGAAATTCAAAGGAATGGTTTTGACTGTAATCACATTGGAGTCTAGAAGGTTAAATGATAAGAGAGGGATACCTGAAATCCAAGAAACATTCTAATGCGTGTATTTTGTTGACTGGTATTGATTACGAGGGATAGTAGAAAGATGGGTGGTAATGGTAGGAGCTAGGATGTGAAATCTGGTATAGGACATCAGGAATTTAAAGAATGGTCCTAGTGGGTAGGTGCCATAGAATAGTAATAAAATAAAAAGATTAGGAGTTTTGAAGTTTGAACGATTGGAACGAGATAGCGAGAATCAGACAAACAACCTACTGGACCCTGTCTGATTGATCGAAATTGCATAGCTACGTTATGTTGCTGAGGGACGGTAGAAATTATGATGGGAAAACGAAAGAATTCAAGCGAGTGGTTTTAAATATATAACTGATGGGGTCGTTAAATTATGTAAGAAAATTTTTCACAGCAAACTGAACTGGGTATAATATATTACAGTTAGACGGTATTGACTTAGGTTAGGTTCAATCGATATTCTTCACTTTGAAATTCAACGACACATGTCTGATAAAACGCTCGTTTTGTCGCCATTACTCATTAGCTCTTGCCACGTCACACGTTGATGCTAAAATGCCACACCAAAATGTTCCGTGACACCAAGTTTCTACCCTATCTAGTTATGCTAAGGGCAGAAGAAGGTATGTCCGGTAGTCTCAGTGAAGACGGGGGGGGGTGAGTTTTATTTGAACGTATATGCCAGATTTTGCTTGGCGATATAAATAAAGAGAGAAAATAAGGGCGCCAGGTAGATTCCCCTATACCTTCTATATACACATACTCAGGACATCTACCCGTCCTAAAATATCTGCTGTAGCAAATTTTGCTAATTTGGGGCGCTAGATTTCTAAATATAAATAAATAAATGTTGTAATCAAAAGAAATAATAAGCATACAATTCCAAAATATAAGTTTAATTTGCGCGAACAATCTAGTACAAGGCGCTAAAAATATGCCATAGGGCACTCTATTAATTCAAAACAGTTTTAGAATGTTTAAGTTAAATATACCTAAAGAAAAAATGAAATGAAACAAATATACACTTATGGACAGAGATTCAAACTGTACATATAAACATGTGAGATCCTGAATAACCCGGTTACACAAATTTAAATATTCCTCTAATACAATAATTCTAATCAATAGAATATTTAAATAAATCGTCAATATTAAATACTACATTAATGGGAACCGATAATAATTACCTGATATTTATAATTCAATAAAGTTCAGAATTCCGACGTTGGTGTCATCTATACTACACTCAAGCTCGAGGGTAAGTGCAATCGATCAAAATAATAATAATAAACCCGATAGTAGGCTAATGGTCTTTACTTTCGGTTAACAAATTCTATTTTATTAATTTCAAATCAAATACTAAGGTTTATATTATTATTGTAAAAATAACTGATAATGAAACAGTAATCAGATACACAAATTGTCACTTATCTGAAACCACAGCTGAAGCTGAAGTTAGAGTCCCTTGCGCTCACTCCACCACTGGAACTCTGATGATAGAAATACCAGAAATACAGTGTTCATGTATGCACCATCAACTAGTTCATCTGCATGCTAAGTCCATGATCGGCATGATACCATAATGCCAAACCAGGTCTGTGTTCTAGTGTCGTAATAGAACAGCCCAATCTCACTGGATGGAGAACAAAAGCAGGAATGCCGCACGTAGAAACAAAAAACAAATGGAAGAATTACGACAACAGTAGAAAAAGAAGAAGAAGGAAGAAGAACCCTAAAAAAAGAAAATATCTATAAATAGTCTGACAATACGAGAAATCGGCTAGTGAACAAACAAAAATCACTTACCCTATCAACCAAGGGGTTCTTATACTAAAGGTTCCATTGTGAGGGTGGCTCCAAATACCATGACCACTCTGAAGAATTACGCAACAACAGAAGTTCAATGAGAAAAGTATCCCAGCAACTAATCAACAGTACTACAATATGCTGGAACACAATGTAGGGATTTCCATATAACTCCCGAACTCGGATGGCTTATCAAAAGTCAGTATACTAGTGGAAAATCCCTTAAAAACAACTGGACGACTTCTCCAGTTAACCTCACACAATTTTCTACACGCACATCCCGCCTTGTCGACGACAATGACAACTGTCAAGCAACACACAATGCTAAACACGAAATATTCGATAAATCACTTCGTCTCCACAGGTCGAACTCAAACATCCTTCAAAAATAAATCACAACGAAACACAATAAATACGGAAAATTAGCGGGCGAACGGTAGGTTATCGATCGCTATCGGAACGGACGAATAAAAGCAACATTTTGACCGGTCTTAAACGCGTTCAATTATACTGAGTAGCTAAGGCAAAAATATAACGTAACACTCTGTTCAGCTTATGTAATGCACGCATATGTTCCAGTGTGAACGATTGGTACGCGGTCAGTACCAGTCTGCGTTTAACAGTCTACTACCAAAATTCGATCCTATTGACAACTCCTTGGTGATAGATCTACCAACAGCTAGTCCCACCCAGAAGATATTTTTCTTGTACTTCTTTTTTCTCGGACAATGCCATTGGTTTTGTTCTCTGCTACCATTTCGATGACGCTCTTCTGATCAAACCTAACGGTCTAAGTTCTAAGATGTAAGCATGGTAGTCCACCACCAGTAAAGATATTTTTCTCGACCACGACTTTGCAGAATAGGCTGTATACATTCAACGGATGATGTCAGCTGTCGTATATTTCCCTAGATCTCAGCCAAACAAATGTGCGACATCGTATAGCATTGATGCGAAAAATAGCTAGACCTGGAGGAAAATTACAGAATTATAGCGTAATATAATCATTGATTTGAACGGACCAATGAGAGTGATGACTGATGAAGGCACAAATACTGGAATAGGGGGCTGTATACGTACAGCGGTTGATGTCAGATGTCATATAATTTCCTAGATCTCAGAAAACAGATGTATGTCTTCTTATGGTATTGATGAGACAAATCCCTGGGTCTACTAATCGAACAGGTTGTTGCGAATGAAAATGTAGTCCAATTGTTTAGATGTAAGGAGATGGGGCGTTGTTGCCAAATATACAGCAGAGTCGTTTGTCGTATATCTCCTAACATCTCGGAATAACACTTCTTGCTCTGTTATATATGGTATTGATGAGAAAAATACCTAGATCTCGGAAAACACACTAGAGAGGCTTGATTTAAAGGAAATTGTTGTTCAATGATTAATGTAGCTAAGGTAAAGTAATGTAGTTAAAGCAAACACAGTGGAACATTGAGTACCTAGCGTGCTCAAGTCCCATCTAATAAAATTTTGTTACATAATTTAACGACCTCATCAGTTATATATTTAAAACCACTAGCTTGAATTCTTTCAGTTTTCCCGTCATAATTTCTACCGTCCAACAGCAACATAAACGTAGCTATGCAATCTCAATCAATCAGACAGGGTCCAGTAGGTTGTCTGTCTGATTCCCGCTATCCCATTCCAATCGTTCAAACTTCAAAACTCCTATTCTTCCTATTTTATTACCATTCTATGACACCTACCCATTAGGACTATTCTTTGAATTCCTGATGTCCTGTACCAGATTTCGGGTCCTAGCTCCTACCATTACCATTCATATTTCTACTATCCCTCGTTATCAATACCAGTCAACAAAATGCACGCATTAGAATGTTTCTTGGATTTCTGGTATCCCACTCTTATCATTTAACCTTCTAGACTCCAACGTAATTACCAATGACCAATGGAATCGTAACAGTCAAAACCATTCATTTGAATTCCTGGTATCCAATTCTTATCATTCAACCTTCCAGTCGCTGATGTGATAACCAACGGCTCACGGTTCCCTAGCCGTTAGGACCGGTACTCGAATTCCTGCTATTTCAGTCTAGACTCCCACGTGATTATCAAGAGACAACGAAATCCAACACTTTGGACCATTCTTGTCATTAAACATTCTAGTCTCGCAAGTGATAACCCTCGACAATCTAAGTCCAACCATGGGGACTGTTCCTTGAGTATCTGGTATCCCATTCGTGGCATTCAACCTTCTAGACTCTCACGCCAGTATCAACAGACAACGGAATCCAACCATTAGAATCATTCTTTGAATTCCTTGTATACTGTTTTTATCATTAAACACTCCAATCTCTCACTTGATAACCAATGATCAACTCAATCAAACCATTAGGAGCGTTCATTACATTCTTCCTATTTCAGTCTTGTCGTTTAACCTTTCAGACTGATTACCTGATTACCAAAGACAGCGAAATCCAACGTTTTGGGCCAGTCTTGTCATTCAACCTTCCAATCTCTCACATGATAACTATTGGCCAACGGAATCCAAGCATTAGGATCATTCTTTTGAATTTCTCGTATCCAACATTGAAATGATGGTATATTTCAGAATTTTGGTTTCAAACTTTGTATGCTTAATGCTTGTCTCCTATATTTCTATAGACAGGAACATCAGCTTGTGACAACATGAGGCTCTGTACGTTATAACCCAAGAAAAAGCATAATTAAGAGAGAGACATGATTTGTATGAAATCACACCGTTCAATGGTTAAGACAAAAAGTAACAGCTGGGGTGTTTTTGACAAATTATGTAAAGCAAACTCAAGCAACATACAATACACAACACATGTCAAATACTCATACAATATCACCGCGCATGTCTATCACTACCACAACATTATTGCGCATGTCTAACATCCATAGAATTTAACTGCGCATGTCTAAAAATCATGGAACAGCACTGCGCATGTCTATCATTCATATAACATAATTGCACATGTCTAAGACTCATGCAGCATCATTACGTATGTCTAACACTCATACAACATCATTGCGCCTGTCTAGCATCCCTAAAACATTACTACGATTGCCTAACGCTCACACAACATCATTGCGCATGTCTAGCAACCATAAAACATTACTGCACATGTCTAATGCTCACACAACATCACTGCGCATGTTTATCAGCCAAACAACATCACTGCGCCTGTCTAACACTCAAGCAACATCACTGCTCATGTCTAACAATCAAACAACAACACTGTGCATGCCTAACGCTCACACAACATCATTGCGCATGTCTAGCTTCCATACAACATTACTGCACATGTCTAACGCTAACACAACATCATTGCGCATGTCTATCAGCCATACAACATCACTGCGCATGTCTAACGCTCACGCAATATCATTGCGCATTTCTATGATCTATACAACTTCACTGCGCTTGTCTAACATACATACAACATCATTGCGCACGTCTAACGCTCACACAACATCTAACATATCTAACATCAATACACCTTCACAGGAGGATGTCTAACACCCGCACAATATGACTGCGCATGTCCTCACAACAACATCCAGCATTCCTTTTCACGTTATTCCACATCCATCATTCCCGGTTCCTATTATTCCGTTTCAGGACTCCCATTTCGAGCTTACCCTTTGTCAGCAGCTTTAATATCTTATTCCTTGTTAGCTTTTTGTCTATCCTTGTCATTAAGTGTACAGCTCCTATCTTATACACCGGTCCTCCCTTTGTATATCACTCTCAAATAGTCCCAAAATGTGCAATTATTAATTCTAGCATTATTTTGACTGGACCTCACTTTGACGAAAAATACAAATTTAGTTCATCGAATTTTAGACTGAGGGCGCTTCACTGTATGTATATTTTCACAACGTATATTTTTACGACTATTCAAATATTATTCTATGCAATAAGTGAGGACAACCATGTACAGTCCTCACTAAGAGTGCAGGTTGGTATAACATTCTATTTATTAATATACATGTTATTTCCATTGACGTTTAAGTAAGTAGTAAATTTCTTTGGTCGGTGTTTACGGTTAAACTGAAAATTCTAATTTCCGTTTATTCTTTGACAATCTTCAGGATTAATATATTTGAGGCTAGATATTGTTATTAACTCCGAGGGTTCAATTAATTAAAAACTAATATTCACTAAGTATCAGTTTCCAGAAACTTTTATTTACATCAAATATTCACAAGAGTTGATTCGAATATCACAATAATAACACGAAATAAGCTCTTCGCAATAAATAACTAACCTCCCGATGCTGGCCCGCTCCTTTTAAAATCCGCTTCGAATTCTTCTACTAAAACCGAGTGTCAATGGGTGCATTCAGGGAATTATAGCATTAAAGCGCTGAAGCGCCACAGCGCTTTGCTTCCGCTTAATGAAAACTTTTGTTTCTAGTTATTTTCACTAATTATGTTTACTTGTTGGCGACACTTTTGCGTAATATCAACACAGAATTTGACAGCTGATTTAGTTATAAAGCAGTAAAGCGGAGAATTTATATGGTTATTAAAGCGCTGCAGCGATGTGGGTAAAGCAGACACTCTTTAGTACACCGCTTTAACAAAGCGCTGCATCGCTACAATTCCCTGAATGCACCCAATTTTAGAGTTGTCGAGTTATTTCGAGACTAATTTTTTTGTCCTCCCAGCGATTGATGTATTGAAACGAAATGCTTTACGTTACTCGCCAAGGACGGAATAGATAATTTATAACACTGCCCTCCTTTTAATTCTGATCGTCCCGGTCAGAAACATCCTCTCCATGGTAAGGAGCGAGTCGATCTAAATGGACCACCTTCAACTTAGCCCTGAGGTATCGACCTCTTGACCTCGTATGGATCATCCTAGGCGGGCGTAAGCTTTGGAGATTTACCCTTGCTCCGTTGGGGGTTGTATAGCCGGACTTTGTCCCTCTCTTGCAACCCGACTGAATTGGCTTTGAGGTCATATCATGTCTTCATCTGGTCACTGATGGCCAACATCTGCGTTCGGGCTAATTCGTGTATTGCCAGTGTATTGATGGCTTGATTAGGTTCTTCGGGGGAGCGAAATGCCAAATCACAGGGTAATCGCAGCTCTTTTCCGAATAGGACCCTGGCCGGAGTCAGGCCTGTACTATTATGGACGGCCAAGCGATATGCCAACAGGTTAGATGAATATGCTCATCCCAATCAGGTCTTGTTCCAAGGTCCTGTTGAATCTTTCGACCATTCCGTCTGACTGTAGGTGCAATGGTGTTGTTCCCGTCTTCCTGATCCCCAACATCGTACAGACCTTCTGGAATACATTCGATTCGAAGTTACGCCCCTGGTCTGAATGTAGTTCCAACAGGACGCAAAACCTGCTGAATATCTGTTCTACCAGCACCGTCGCTACCGTGGCGGCCTCTTGATTGAGAATCGCATATGCCTCAGGCCATTTAATTCATTGCGACCAAAATGTATTTGTTTTCCCTCACACTCTCAGGAAATGGACCGACGACATCGATGGCAATTCTCTCAAAGGGGACGCCACATTGTACTGCTGCATTCTGTCCTTGGTCCGGGTCTTCGGGGCCTTACTGGCTGTACAGGTGTCACATTTCCGGCATCAAGCTCTGACGTCTTCGAAGTAATTTACTAGGATTGTCTAGGATTTTATTCATACACAGATGATCCCCGATAATCCCATCATGTACTTCGGTCAGGATGGCTGCTACCTTTTTCTTTGGAACTACCAGCTGGGACTTGGTTTCTCGACCGTCAGTGCTTTCCCAAATTCGCATGAACTTACCATTCTCTACTCTTAGAGAGTCCCATTGGGTCCATAACGATTTCAGGACGCCCGAGTATCTAGCTACTTCGTCCCATCGTGGTCTGGGTGCCCCTCTCTTTTTGAGCGACAAGATGCACTGTTCCGTTGTCCAGTCTTCATTGGCCTGCACTAAGATCTGTCTAATGGAGATATCTTCTCGCTGTTCGGTCTTCAGAGAATGTCCGCATTCTACTCTACAGGGTCTTCTTGATAGGGCATCAGCATTCTTGTGTAAATGGCCGGCACGATGTTCCACCTTGAAATCGTATTGTTGTAGTTTCTCCATCCACCTGGCCAGTTGTCCTTCCGGTGTCTTCATGTTCAGTAGCGATTTGAGGGCGGCATGATCTGTTCGGATTAAGAAATGACGACCATAGAGGTATTTGTGGAAATGGTCTACAACCCATATTATTGCAAGAAGTTCTTTTCTGGTGACGCAATAATTTCTTTCCGGTTTCGAGAATTCACGGCTGTAGTACTCGATCACCCTCTCTTCATCATCTTGCACCTGGGATAGAACGGCCCCCAAACATGTGTTGCTAGCGTCGGTGTCAAAAATGAACTTGCCGGAGTGTGTATTAAAGGCTAGGATTGGGCTGGAACTTAGTGCTGCCTTCAGTCTCTCAATGATATACCGCAATCATGATTACAACGGAAGGTCTCTTTCTCAGTGGTCTGCCAATGTAGAGGCGCGACAATGGTGGCAAATCCCTCAACAAATCGCCTATAGTAGGAACATAGTCCCAAGAAGCTTCGGAGTTCATGCTTGTCTCGTGGGACTGGCCAATCACGGATGGTTTCTATCTTGTCCTCATTGGTGCGGATTCCTGACTAGGGAAGAACGTGGCCCAAAAACTACTTTTTTTGGAACATGGAACACTTCTTCGGGTTGAGTCTCAGGTTGGCGTTATTAATTCTGGAGTTCTGGTTTTACCCATGACCAGAATGCCGTCGAGGTATACTAAGCACGTTATCCATGTTAACCCACTAAGGATGTACTCAATTAGCCTCTCGAATGTTGCGGGAACATTACATAACCCAAAGGACATGCCCGTGAACTGACATAGCCCTTTACTAGTGGACAACACTGTCTTCTCTCTGTCGTTTTCGTGTAGACCAACCTGCCAATATCCAGTCTTTAGGACTAGTGTGCAGAACCAACGAGAACCTGCTAGTGTGGTCGGATTGTCATCAATTCGGGGTAGTGGATAGCTGCCTTTCTTCGTGACGTCTTTCAGCTTGCTGTAATCCACGCAAAATCGGGTGGTTCCATCCTTCTTTTTATCTAGCACGACGGGAGCAGACCATGGGGTTATAGATGGCTCAATAACTCTGCTTGTTGTTGCCCTAATGGTAGTAGTCTAGGTGGTATTCTGATGGGTTGAGCCTTTCCGGTGTCTATTCGGTGCTGAATGATCTTGGTGCGACCGGTGGTTGTATCTTACCTGTTGAAAATTTGTCAATACTTTGCGATAAATTGTTTGGCTTTCTTCTGTTCCTCTGGTGTAAGGTGTGTCAAATGGTCAGCAAATGTTGTAGGAACTCTTTACTGGGACCTGTCTTCTTCACTTATGTCTGGTACACTTCTTTGCCATTGATGATGGTCTCTACTAGCTCGAAACAAGCTATATCTTGACCATTGGCAGTTCTAATGTCATTGTTGGGCAAATTCAGGATTCTACTTGGTATATCTCGTCCGGTTTTAACTATAGCCCGTCCCACTAAGTAGTCATGAGCCGAGTGTACGGGCTCCACCATTCCAACGCAGCTCCCAGGATTGCTTTCTAGCTGCCAATGAATTATCTGTTCCGTTCGACCGGGAATTCTGGCTGAGGATTTTGCCTCAATTTTTATGGAGGTGGCTGAACTGTTGACTGGCCGTGTCAATACAAATTCCTCATTTAGGAACCGAAGAACATCATATCTCGGGTCGAACATAAATCCATGCTGGCTGATTAGGTCCATACCCAGTGGTGTCGATGGTGATAGTAATTGTTTGGCCATTGATGGTGTCCCTGATTAGTAGGCTGCTGCTATCTCGGCAAAAACCCCGGATGGATACTGTGCTGGGGGGCTGGTGCAGGGTTAGTCATCATTCGCCCCCTTATGCTGACTGATTGATGTTTCCCTGGTTGGTGAGGTTATTGTTTTGGCTACTTCTGGTTGGTGATCGTTCAGGTAGCCCCACTCTGCAGTCACGTTGAATGTGCCCTGTCCGTCCACACCGGTAGCATGCTCCTCTGTGGTCAGTTCTTTGTGATCGTTCTAGAAGTTTATGGATTCCGAACAACACCGCCTGGAAGGACGGTTCTGGTTCGTCCTGATTGAAGGAAACTGCTTGCACTCTCGGTTTGGACATATTCATGACTGCCTCTACTTCCAAGGCTCGCAGTAAATCTTCATTACTTTTCTTGATGCCACTAAGTCTTATAGTTCTTTGTACTTCCACATCCCTGATACCGTTTATGAAACTCTGTGTGACCAATTGGTCTTTCGTTTCCTCGGGCAGGTCTGGGTAGGACAAGTGAACTAACCGTCTGATCTCTGCTTCGAATTCTTGATGACTTAACGGGATGTTTAGCTAATTGCAAAAACTATACATACTCAGAAAATGTATTTTTTTATACTACCCCGCAGTTTTTAATTCTCTCCGTCAACTTTGAATGTTATTACATTTTTACGTTAACAAATGTTCGGTGTTTTACTGAGCAGAATATTATTAAAATTGTATTACTAGTTTTCGAGATATAGAGTGTTAAACTTCGGAAATGTCACCTTTATCGTTTCAGATTTCTCATAATAGATGTGTTTTATTTCCCTTTATTTCAGAAGACGTGGTTTGCACATTGTTTGACATAAATATTGCACAAAAAAATACTATTAATTATTTTTTATAAAGGTTGTCTTTCATATACGTAACATGTTTTTTAGAAAACTCATTTTTTTATTATAATGTTGAATACATAAGAAGATCTAATTGCTCAGTTAATATAGTGTTAAAGAAATTAATTTTTGGACGTATTCATACATTATACAGTGTAAGTTGTAAATATTGCTAAAGGGGGCATCTATTATTTATTCCATTAATAGGTAACCCTGTATAAACCATGCGTCCTGGAATTTTTATATTAAATTATAGAAATCATCGACTCGTCACACTAAATTCTACAGATTTGAAAAAATTGTACAAATTAAAGTATTGTAGTTTATACAGGGTTACACATTAATGGTAAAAAATGGTATATCCCCACTATAGCCATATTTACGACTTACACTGTATAATATATGAACACGTCCAAGAACTTATTTCTTATTAATTGTGCGATTACATCTTATGTATTCATCGTTGTAATAAAAAATGCGCTTTTGGAAAAACATATTACATATATTGGAACCACCCTGTAATCAAAGATAATTAATGGTAATAGTTTTATTTAATATTTTTGCCAAAAATGGGAAAAATAATACACGTCTGTTATGAGAAATCTGATAAGAAAATGGAAACATTTTCGATGTTTAACACCCTATATCTCAAAAACTAGTGATACAATTTTAACAATATAACAACACTGAACATTTGTTAACGTAGCAATATTATAACATACAAAGTTGACGGAGAGAATTTAAAACTACAAGGTAGTATAAAAAATTACCTTTTTTCAATATGTATAGTTTTTGCAATGAGTTTAACATCCTATTAAAGATATCTGTTTATTGTCTTATTAAAATTGCAGTTCAAAAAATTTTAAATTGGTTCATATAGGGTGACTCATTAATAGGAAAAAAACGATATATGTCTTCTCTAGCTATATTTATGGCTCAAACTGTATATTGTATGAAGCATATCCAAGAAATTATTACTTTAATGAGATATTAATTGAGCAAAAACATCTTATGTTTAAATGAATTTAAACCCACCGTTCTGAGTCACAACGTCTGACCCTGAATCGCCACAATATAAAAAATCGTAAACAAATAACGACTAATGAAAACAACTGTGAATTTGCCGAAATAAAAATCTATGGACCTCACTTCATGCGTAGATTTATAGGACGTTATCGCCAGAATATACATAACTACTTAAATGTTGCAACTATGCGTAGCTCTCGCTTTGGTAGATCCAAGTTATATACTGTCCTCAGAATGTTAGTAGTACATTAAAATTATTGTTGGGCCTGAGTTGAATAGTGGCTTATAAGGTCCTCACTTCGTTTTAATAATTTTTGGGGAAAAAAAAATCTGATCTTACATTTTTGTGTGTATATTAGTGACAAAATTGTTGCTATTTTAGAATTAATATTTGCTGGATAAAAAAATTCCCTTAATTTTTATTCCTTCTGCCGGTTCTCACATCATGTGCTCTACAGTGGGTCCTCACTTTATACTACAGCTAAATTTATATATATATATATGTTTGTGTATACTGTTTCACGGATGGAAATATGTGGTTGATGATTTATTCCGGTGTACATCCGTTCGTCTGTATTCGTTTGAAAAATCACTTGACGTTTCGCCAAAATCATATTTGACTTTCTCAAAAGATACTAAGTAATAACAAAACTTACTTAGCATCTTTTGAGAAAGCCAAATATGATTTTGGCGAAACGTCAAGTGATTTTTCAAACGAATACAGACGAACGGATGTACACCGGAATAAATCATCAACCATATATATATTTATATATATATATTTATAATTTTTGAATGCCATCTATCGACACGTACATTGTTTAATACCTGTCTCTGTCAACCATCGCTGTGCGACTATAGTCTTCTACACACACACAATGTTTTAACCTTTGTTCGCGCGCCCACAGAGGGAGCGTCTCGCTTCCAGTCGCTGCTGTGCAGTCTTCTATACACGCGATGCTTCGACCTTTGCCCGCTCGCCAACAGAAGGAGCGAACTGGTACGTCTGGACGGCAACCGGACTTGTTCTCGAGCTGCGAATTTCGGCAAGGTCACCGTGTCTCCACCCAACAGCTATGTGACTGATATTATTACTACACGTCTTAAACGGGTTTTTATTCAACATACTATAAACTGATTGAAAGAGTAAGTAAGGTCGCCTTGTTGGCACATATGCTAAGTCCTTACATAGGAAACCGATGGACTGGGGTTCGATTCCCCATCACTGCGTCGGTTTTTGTATATATATATATATATATATATATATATATATATATATATATATAAATTATTTTGTACATCATTGAAATTTGGTGCGATTGAACAGATCACATGGTAACTATTGACCAATGACAGCTTGGTATGACTGAGCACGTGGTAATTAACCAATTAACCAATTAATTATCTATTACGTCATAACCTGTCTGTAGTACAATACGTCAGCTGTCACTCGTGTTCCGTACCTCTTACTCTATGGCCTACCTGTCAGCTGTCTAACCTAAATACCTACTTTGCAAACCCTAACCTCTAATAACGACATAATCTAACCTCTAAGCGGGCCCCTATCCATCCACGTCACAGCGGCCCTACCCAATAGTCCATAACCTCCATTACATCACAGCCTGTCATCAGCATTCTTACCTATTCGCGGCCCCCATCCATCTTCATAGCAGCACTGGGGCCCTCATCGGAGCCCTAGTCAACTGTCTTCAACACGTCACAGCAGCCCTAGTCGGGGCCCCCGCGGTCGGCCACGGTCCGAGAACGTGGAACCTACGTTCGCAGAACAAATATCACCCTCGATCGAAATTCACCCCCCCCCCCCCCGTCAATTGCCAAAAGGACTTTAAATATGATGAATGCACCCCTAAATATGCCGTCATCTTGGTAAATTTTCGCTAATTTTAAGCTTAGAATCTCTTATGGGACATTACATGTATTTTTGGTCGATTTTGCGCTCAAATCGGCATAGCCTATTTACTTAAAGAATTAGATGAAATGTTATCATTAGGAGTTGTTGAATAGTGCAGCTCTTTCCTCTAAACGAGCTGAAATTCTTCTGTTCGTTTGTCCGACGTATACCTTATCGCACGTTCCGCAAGTTATACTATATACTCTTTGGTTTTCAAGTTTTACTTTTGGTTTGGGATTTCCTAGACTTGTTCCTGTAGTCTGGTGCGGTTTGTATGCTGTCGCTATGTCATGCCTTCGAAGAATTCGGCCAATTCTGTCCGTTGTCCCTTTGGTAAGACTACTTTTGGTTTTTCGGTGAGGTCATCTTTTGGTTTTGGGTCATGGCCTTGTTGTGCTATTGCTTTTTTGATAGTGTGGCTTGTGTATCCGTTTTGTCGTAGAGCGGTAGTTATCTGTCTTAATTCGTGTGCTTTGTTATTGTCGTCTGTCAGTCGTATGGATCTGGAAATTAGCGTGTTGGCAAGTCCCTGTATTTGAGATTGGTGGTGATGAGAGTTGTAGTTTAAATATCTGTTTGTGTGTGTGTCGGCTTTTTATATACGGTGTGGTCGAAATGCTCATTTTGGGGTTTTTTTCTTACGAGAACGTCGAGGAAAGGCAGCTGGTTGTTTTCTTCAAGTTCTAATGTAAATTGAATCCTGGGGTGTATAGAGTTTAGGTGCTCCAGGAACTTGAGGATTTCTTGTTTACCAAAAGGCCATATGACAAATACCTTATCGACGTATCTTAGCCATAACTTTGGTTTCAGGTTTGCTGTTTGTAGTGCTTGCTTTATCCAGAATGGCTTTAGTTTTCCTGTTTCTTGTGGTGTGACAGCTGTGTGAACGTTGGTAAGCAAGTTCTGATTGTGGCAGTTGATCAGAAATACGTCTTTTTTCTCTCAGGTTTTGGTAGGTCTTTATGGCTTTAGAAGTCTCCTCCCCGTAGAGGTGTACAATGTCTAGTCGTAGGCTTTCACGGATGGAACAATGTGAAGAAATATTTATCCGGAAATACATCCGTTCGTTATATTGATTCATCTTTGAATCCTGCAGACATTTCGCCAAGTTCTCACTTGGCATCCTCAATGCGTTGTTACGGTGAACTGAGAGGTGATCTGCCTGAGCTGTTTATTTTATATGTCTCCATCGCGCCTGATTGGTCGGTGTTGACTCAGCCCCCTTCGCTGCCGCCTTCGCAAGCTGGGCCCTTCTCAAAGAACAAATAGACAGAATCCGTCAAGAAGTGAGCTTTCAACTCGCCGGTATACAACTTGGAAAAATATCTAGCCAGTACTCCACTACCAATTATGGAAAAAGCAGATTCCTACATTAAAAACTCGGAACATTTTACACGCCTTCTCAACAGCATTTCCATAGAACCAGAAGATGTCATAGCTAGTTTCGATTTTAAGTTCTTATATCCAAGCATACCAGTAGAAGAAGCACTTCAACAAATATCTGAAAATGAAGACCTCCCACAATTTGTAATAAATTTGTCACCGGACTGCCTAAAAAGTACCTATTTTATGTATGACAACCGCATATATAAACCAACCGACGGAGCCGCAATGGGGTCCCCACTATCACCAGCGGTGGCAAATCTCTTTATGAGCTATTTCGAGAAAAAGGCACTACAAACAGCAAACCTGAAACCAAAGTTATTGCTAAAATACGTGTCAAGTTCCTGGAGCACCTAAACTCTATACACCCCAGGATTCAATTTACATTAGAACTTAAAGAAAACAATCAGCTGCCTTTCCTCGACGTTCTCATAAGAAAAAAACACGCTAATTTCCAGATCCATACGACTGACAGACGACAATAACAAAGCACACGAATTAAAACAGGTAATTACGGCGGAGTCAACACCAACCAATCAGGCGCGATACGACCTCCGACGGAGACATATAAGATAAACAGCTCAGGCTCACCGTAACACCGCATTGAGTATGCCAAGTGAGACCTTGGCGAAACGTCTGCAGGATTCAAAGATGAATCAATATAACGAACGGATGTATTCCCGGATAAATATTTCTTCATATATATATATATATATATATATATATATATATATATAGTTCAGGATTAGAGGAAGCGAAATTATTTACTTTATATATCACAGATATTTCGCGCGAATATTTTGCTCAAGTGATTGAGAATATTTCACCAATAACCCGAGAGACACCTTAAGTATAGGTTTTATAAAGGAAGCAGGCCACGATCACGAGTGAGTTAGCAAGGACGACGAGCGTATCTCGAATGTTATTGTGAATCAGCTATTCTGTATAATTTGATGTAAATAAAGTTCTAGAAAAGTGAAAGTGAATATTAGTTTTATAATTTTAAAATTGAACACAAGGACTATATTGCAATTTGGTGACCAGAAGTGAAGGATTAAGTGCAGTTAAAATCGTAATTTGATTTATGGAAACTCGTAGCATGGAAAAGATGGACGAAACTACCAAAAAAATAGTCAAGCAGGTTACGGCGGGACTAGACGAAAAAATTGCACAGATTCTAGAAAAACGAGACAAGAAGGAGAAACAACTTGAAGAAGAAATTCAACAAAGGTTAGTGAAATCTTTTGATGAAAAAACAACAAATCTTGTTTCCACGATGGAAGAAAAACAACAAAATTTATTGGAAGGATTGTTCTCGAAATTTGAACAAAAACAAGATCACATTGAATTAAAACAACAAAATGAATTTAAATTACTAAAAGAAAAACCACAAAATGATTTCAAAGTATTTGAAGAGAAACAAGATCAAATTGAATTAAAACGCAACACGAAAGAGAAAAGACAACTGCAATGAACAATTAATGCAGATAGTAGCACAAGTTAATGAAACAGTTAATGACACAATGCAAATAGTTGAGTCAGACATAAAAGAAATAAATGATGACATTCAGACCATAAAAAATATGGTGGACACTCTTGAAACCAAAGTAGATGACCTCGATTCCATCCAAAGCGAGGTAAAAGTTGAAATCAGTGCCATCCAAAACAAGGTAGAAACAGAAATCAAAAAAATGCAATAGGACTTACAGCGAGGAAAATACCAGCACACCGTGAGTACCAAAGGTTCCTTTAGAAAACCACCCAGATTCGACGGCAGCTCATCTTGGCCCATGTGTAAACGGCAATTTGAGGCTACAGCTAATGGATGGGATAATCAAGAAAAATCTACCTCTCTGGTAATTTCGTTAAGAGGTCCGGCCCTAGATCTCCTCCAAAGCATTCCAGTCGATGAACAAGGCAATTTCGACAAGATCATCGCCATCCTGGACAAACAATACGACAATCAATCCTTGAGCCAGGTATACCAAGTCCAACTGAGTCGAAAAACGCAAAAATCCGGTGAAAGCCTCCAAGAATTCGAAGCAGAGATTAGACGGTTAGTTCACTTGTCCTACCCAGACCTACATAAGGAGACGAAAGACCAGTTGGCCACACATAGTTTCATAAATGGCATCAGAGATGTGGAAGTACAACGAAATCTAACCAAGTGGCATCAAGAAAAGTAATGAAGCTCTACTTCGGGCTTTGGAAGTAGAGGCCGTCATAAACGTGCCCAAGCCGAGGGTCCGAGCAATTTCCTTTAACCAGGAAGAGTAAGAATCACCATTTCAAGCGCTGCTGGCTGGTCTGAACAAAATATTAGAACGGTCACAAAGAACTGGCACAAGGGGGACATGTTACCGCTGCGGACGGACAGGACACTTCCAACGTGACTGCCGAGTAAGGCTACCGGAACGATCACCAACCAGGGGTAGCCAACAAACCGACCTTACCAATCAGGGAAACTCCCACCAGTCAGCATAAGGGGGCGAATGCTGACTCACCCTCCACCACCTCCCAGGACAGTATCCATCCGGGGATTTTACCGAGATAGCGGCAGCCTAGTCATCAGAGGCACCATCAATGGGCGAGCAGTTACCATCACCATCGATACCGGCGCCGCTGTGTCCATTGCCAAGTCCAGGGTCTTGAGAGCATCAGAAATTCGGCCAGTTACCAATAACATCCAGATCAGAACAGTCACCGGCGAGTCCATGTCAATACAGGGTGAGGCAGATGTCGTGCTACAGATAGGGGATAACATGATCCGGCATAGGGTCCTGGTAGCGAATATTGAGGACGATTTTATCCTGGGAATGGACCTAATTAGCCAGCATGGATTTATGTTCGACCCGAGATATGAGGTTCATCGGTTCCTAAATGAGGAATTTTATTGACACGGTCCGTCAACAGCTCTGTCACCTCCATAGAAATTGTGGCAAAGTCTTCGGCTAGAATTCCCGGTCGAACGTAACAGATTATTCATGGGCGGCTGGACAGCAATCCTGGGAGCTGCGTTGAAATGGTAGAGCCCGTACACTCAGCTCATGACTACTTAGTTGGACGGGCTATAGTTAAATCCGGACGAGATATACCAATTAGAGTCATGAATTTGTCCAACCACGACATCAGAATTACCAATGGTCAAGAGATAGCTTGTTTCGAACCAGTAGAGACCATCATCAAGTGCGAAGAAGAGTACCAGACGTCGGTGAAGGAGACAGGGCCCAGTAAAGAGTTCCTACAACAGTTTGCTAACCATTTGACACACCTTACACCAGAGAACCAGAAGAAAGCCAAGCAATTTATCACAAAGCACTGGCTAATTTTTAACAGTCAAGATGGAACTACCGGTCGCAACAACATCATCTAGCATCGAATAGATACCGGAAAGGCTCAACCCATCAGAATACCACCTGGACGACTACCATTGGGGCAACAACAGGCAGTCGAGGAAAACATCGAGTCCATGTTACAAAATGGAGTTATTGAGCCATCCATCAGCCCATGGTCTGCTCCCGTCGTGCTAGTTAAAAAGAAGGATGGAACCACCCGATTTTGCGTGGAGTATAGAAAGCTGAATGACGTTACGAAGAAAGACAGCTACCCACTACCCCGAATCGATGACACTCTGACCACACTAGCAGGCTCCCGTTGGTTCTCCACAGTAGACCTAAAGAGTGAATATTGGCAGGTTGGTCTACACGCAAACGACAGAGAGAAGACAGCGTTCTCCACCAGTAAAGGGCTGTTTCAGTTCACGGTCATGCCCTTTGGGTTATGTAATGCACCCGCTCCATTTGAGAGGCTAATGGAGTATGTACTGAGCGGGTTAACATGGAGGACGTGCTTAGTATACCTCGACGACATTCTAGTCATGGGTCAGACATTCGACGACAATCTGAAGAACCTAGGCGAAGAATTCTCCAGAATTAATAACGCCAACCTGAGACTCAACCCAAAGAAGTGTTCCTTGTTCCAAAAAGAAGTAGAGTTTTTGGGTCGTTTTCGAGTCAGGAATCCGCACCAACGAGGACAAGATAGAAGCGATCCGTGATCCTCTGTTCCTACTACAGGCGATATGTTGAGGGATTTGCCATCATTGCCGCGCCTCTACATCGGCAGACCACTGAAAAAGAGACCTTTCATTGGAATCAGGATTGCGAAACATCATTCAGGCGACTGAAGGCAGCACTATGTACCAGCCCAATCCTAGCCTTTCCTACACAGTCCGGCAAGTTCATCTTAGACACCGACGCCAGCAACACAGGTTTGGGGGCCGTCCTATCCGAGGTGCAAGATGGTGAAGAGAGGGTGATCGAGTATTACAGCCGTGGATTTTCGAAACCGGAAAGAAATTATTGCGTCACCAGAAAAGAACTTCTTGCAATAATAAGGACTGTAGACCATTTCCACAAATACATTTCTTAATCCGAACAGATCATGTCGCACTCAAATGGCTGCTGGACATGAAGACACCGGAAGGACAACTGACCAGATGGATGGAGAAATTACAGCAATACGACTTCAAGGTGGAACACCGTGCCGGCCGTTTGCACAATAATGCTGATGCCCTATCCAGAAGACCCTGTAGAGCCGAATGCGGACATTGTCTGAAGACGGAACAGAGAGAGGGTATCTCCATCAGGCAGATCCGAGTGGAGGCCAATGAAGACTGGACAACGGAACAGTGCATCCAGGACCAATTGGCTGATCCAGACATCTAACCAATCTTGTCACTCAAAACGAGAGGGGCACCCAGGCCACGATGGGACGAGGTAGCTAGATACTCGGGCGTGATGAAACCGGTATGGGCTCAATGGGACTCTCTAAGAGTAGACAAGCGAGTTTGGGAAAGCGCTGATGGACGAGAAACCAAGTCCCAACTGGTAGTTCCGAAGAAAAAGGTACCAGCCATCCTGACCGAAGTACATGATGGAGGCCACCTAGGCATGATTAAAACCCTTGACAAAGTTCGCCAGCGGTACTACTGGGTGAATTACTTCGAAGACGTCAGAGCTTGGTGCTGCAAATGTGCCATCTGTGCAGCCAGTAAGGGTCCGAAGACCCGGACCACGGGCAGAATGCAGCAGTACAATGTGGGCGTCCATTTGAAAGAATTGCCATCGATGTCCCCGGTCCGTTTCCCAAGTCTGAGAGGGGGAACAAATACATTCTGGTCGCAATGGATTACTTCAGCAAATGGCCTGAGGCATATGCGATACCCAACTAAGAGGCAACCACGGTAGCGACGGTGCTAGTAGAACAACTATTCAGCAGGTTTAGCGTCCCGATAGAATTACATTCAGACCAGAGGCGTAACTTCGAATCGAATGTATTCCAGAAGGTCTGCACGATGTTGGGGATCAGGAAAACGAGAACAACACCATTACACCCACAGTCAGACGGAATGGTGGAAAGATTCCACAGGACCTTGGAACAGCACCTATCCAAGGTCGTCAGCAATAACCACCGTGATTGGGATGAGCATATTCCCCTATTCCTGTTGGCATATCGCTCTGCCGTACATAATAGTACAGGCCTGACCCCAGCCAGGGTCCTATTCGGAAACGAGCTGCGATTACCCTGCGATTTGGCGTTTGGCTCCCCGGATGAAACTCCCCAAGACATAGATGATTATGCCGAACAGCTCCGACATAACATGCTGGCAATACAAGAATTAGCCCGAACGCAGATGTTGGCCACCAGTGACCGGATGAAGACGCGATAGTACCTCAAAGCCAATTCAGTCGGGTTCCAGGAGAAGGACAAAGTTTGGCTGTACAACCAACAACGGAGCAAGGGTAAATCCCCAAAGCTTACACCCGCCTGGGATGGTCCATACAAGGTGGTCAAGAGGCTTAATGACGTCGTCTACCTGATCCGTCCAAACCCCAAAGCTAAATTGAAGGTGGTACATTTAGATCGACTCGCTCCCTACCATGGAGAGGATGTTTCTGATCGGGGCGATCAGAATTAAAGGCGGAGCAGTGTTACGAAATTTACCAAAGCCGACCCTGTTTCATTTCAGTATGACAACGATCGCTTTGAGATAAAAAAAAATGGTTTTCGCAAAGACTCGGCACCTGTAGGAGTGATGATGATTTTGCGAGAATTTTCTATGCTGGTTTTATAAAGGAAGCAGGCCACGATCGCGAGTGAGTTAGCAAGGACGACGAGCGTATCTCGAATGTTATTCTGAATCAGCTGTTCTGTATAATTTGATGTAAATAAAGTTCTAGAAAAGTGAAAGTGAATATTAGTTTTATAATTTTAAAATTGAACCCACGGACTATATTGCAATATATATGTTATATAAGTTTATACTATGAACTTAGCATGAACTTATATCGCAACGACAATACAACATTCCCAGTGGAGTATCACATTACAGTACCGCCGAGCATCCGTGGGAATCGCCGTGTCGACAGTGCCGATTCAGCATTCATTAGGTTATATATTGTAAAATCTCTCTTGTTTGTTATTCATTATTACTCAGTAACTCTGTCTGTTTATATCGTTATTTTTCAATTGTATTTAAAAGTTATTATTTTGTTTGTTATTAATAAAAATCTTTTTTAAAAACTCAATTTTGAGAAGTGTGATATAACAAATTGGCGCACTCAGTGGGATCCGTCAACGTTGCTAGAACACGAGTTTACTTCTAACTGGTAGCGGCGGATTCCTATCCCTCAACGCAGCAAAGAACCTGGAAGAAATACCAACTGCGATAACAAGGAGAACACGGATCTTCCAATGTTCCTGTTGATGTGCGTAATAGTGAATCGTCTAACGTTTAAGTTTATTAATAATTGATTTTAATATTTGATTGATTTTAGTATTTTGATTATTTGATTTTTTTTAATTCAGTGAACTGAATCACTGATTTATTATTTGATTACATTAATATTTTATGATTTAATTGATTACTTTGATTTTATATATTCGATTGAGTGAATTATTCTATTTATTGATTTTATTTACATTTTATTTTATTAATACGATTCTATCATCCAAATAACTTTGGTATTTCCCCATTTACAAATTTATTGATTATTGATTTTTACACCATTTATTTTATTGATACCATTTTTCTATACTATTTTATTATTTTGATTTGAACCTTTTTCGTTCTTGAATTCTATTTAATCGAAATGGTACAAGCACAAAACAACATGGTTGTCGAAGAAACAGAAATATAGGTTGTCGGAAATATTTTCAATAATTCCAGAGTTTGAAGGCGACCAAATTTCTTTGGCCACATTTATTCATGCTTGCAATTGTGCGTATAACATGTCTACTACCGAACAAAAATACTTGTTGGTAATTCACATAAAAAATAAATTAAGGCTAAAAGCGGCGCAGTTAATCAACTCTAGGAACCCTGCGTCTTATCTCGAAATAAAACAACTTCTAACTCCTCATTTTGGGGATTCTCATGATCTTTCTTCATTAATACATGACCTTCAACGGTTAAAGCAACTATCCAATAAGTCTCCCTTAACATTCTATAATAGGCTTCAAGTATTCAGTGCGAAAATGCACTCATGTATCCAATAAGCTCCTATTCTGAGCAACGAGCAGAAAGACGCTCAAACCACTCTCGTTGACACCATAGTTTTAAATACCTTACTTACCGGTTTAGAACCTCGATTAGGCCAAATTATCCGTGCCAGTAATCCGAAGGATCTTCTTGAGGCACATTCTCGTATAAGAAGAGAACTTCAACTATCATATTTTGAAGAACTAAAAGTAAATAAATCCACCTAAGCCATCTTTTCAGGCTAGAAAACCAAATCCACCTCCTAAATGATTAAATTGTGGGCGATTAGGCCACATTGCTGCGGACTGTCGGTTAAGATTTCAAAATAACCCTCAGCCTTTTAACCAAAATAATAGACCAAACTTTATTGGGCCGAATCAGTCATCGAGGCCAAATCCTGTCAACAATAACACAAATCATCAAGGTCAACAATTTAGACCAAATAACTTTCAAAGTCCTCCTTTCAAGCCGAACAACTTTCGACCGTCTGTAATACAGACAAACCCAAACTTCCGTCCTAAAAGGACACACCATTTTAATCACCGAATCACGAATCTTATGCAGACGAGTATGATTATTATACTGATGATAATCAGCAGCATTTCGATGACAACACCCAAAACTATGAAAGCTATAGGTTTGAACAAACGGTAGACAATACCCCTGTCGTACCTTTCAGCCCTAATGAACACCAGGATTTTCTAGCGCTTCCGAGCCTATATCAACCCCCAGATACGACAACTACCCTTTCAGAAGTCCAAACTCAAATACATAACTTGAATTTGGAAGACTTCAATCCCGATCAGAACGTCCCAGAACATTTCTTTAAGTCCCCTTCTGACAGTAAATTCTAAGAACCTTTATTATATCAAGGACGCTTCTGGAAAATTTAAACTCCTAATTGATACCGGAGCTGGTATCTCCATTTTCAAAGAAAACACTGTCAAAAACTTCTCACAAAGATCTCCCGAAAGAGTAACAATTCAAGGCATTACTCATGAGAAAATCCCGATCTCAAAATCCACCCTCATTCCTTTCGCTCTAGGCAATCCACACAAGATCTTTATCTACGAACTAGTTCGATGGAATATTAGGTCTTGATCTTCTTGAACATTATGAATGTATTGTCGACTTAAAATCCAAATTTTAAAATTAATTACTAACTGGTGCGTTCCCATACAATTCAAATGTGTTGTTATCTACCGCTTTAGTTGAGGTATTAGATAAGCACGGTTCTTATCAAACTTTGCGATGTCTGCTAGATTCTGGTAGCATGACATCATTCATTGCGAGCAAGGCTGTAAACCGCCTTGGCTTCCGACCTATGCCCGCTTCGATACAACTCAACGGGCTAGGTTCTATGCAGAGTACCTCTGCTGAGGGCTCTCTTACCTTTTCTCTTCGCTCTATAGTAAACGTGAGTGTTGATACTATTGTTTTACCCCTCATTTGCAATGATATGCCTGTTCAATAGCCAAGGCGCTATTGACCTTTTGTTAGGTGCCGATATATTTTCTCAAATTTTGTTGGATGGACGTCTTTTGGGAAAGGAAGGTGTTCCTGACGCTATTAACACTGTGTTTGGTTACATCCTTATGGGTAGAGTATCTTCGAGTTCTGTTAACTTTCACTCTAAGTCAGTCATAAACCCAACTTCGCTTTTTTGTCAAATTGAAGATGTAGTATCATTAGATGATTCACTCCAAAGGTTCTGGACAATTGAAGATGTTCCTACCGCACTGGTTCAGTCCCCTGATGATCTTATCTGCGAAAAAATATTTTCCGTGGGATGCAGGAGATTGGATTCAGGTAGATTCGTTGTGCCTGTTCCTTTTCGAAATACACTTCCTGCTTTTGATGGAATGTATAATCTCGCCGTACAACGTTTCTACTCTTTAGAAAGACGTCTTCTAGAGCAACCAGATCTTTACAAACAATATTGTGATTTTCTCAAAGAGTATTTGGAGCTTGAACATATTGAAATGGTTCCAGATCTATCATCTACTTCTTCTGATTATTACTACATACCGCATCATTGTGTTTTGAAACCTGATAGTAGCATAACCAAACTTCATGTAGTGTTTAATGCATCCGCTAAGATACCTCATCGGTTATCTTTGAATGATTGTTTGTTTATCGGTTCCAAGTTGCAGCAAGACATTATAGCTATTGTGCTGACCTTGCAGAATTTAGTTTTGCCTCATCTGCTTGCTATAGAAAACTTTTCTAGTTGTGAACTTCACGCATTTGGTGATGCTTCTGAGAAAGGTTATGCCGCTGTTGTTTATTTTGTGTTCGAAACCGCATCTGGATTTCGTCAAAGTTTTATTGTGTTGTCTTAATCGAAACTTGCTTCTTTGAAAACTTTGTCACTTCCCAGATTGGAACTGTGTGCTTCAGTTCTTACCGCTAAGTTGGCTCATTATGTTTATGAGCAATTCAATAGTCGTTTGTTGTTCAGGGTGATTCGTTGCTGGTCAGATTCCACGGTAGTCCTTTCTTGGCTTAGTTCTTCCTCGCACCGTTGGACATTTGTCAGTAATCGAGTTGCTTACATTCAGGAAAAATTTCCTTCTTCGCATTGGTTTTACATTCAATCTTGTGATAACCCCGCTGACATGGGTTCCCGCTGCACTTTGCCATCAGAGTTATTAGGTAATACACTTTGGTGGAAAGGCCCACAATTGTTGATTACCGCTTGTTTGCCACATGCTTGCTCACACTCAAGCATGTCACCGCTAGTTTTGACTGAAGTCCGTATAGTGGCGCTTCAAGTCACCGCTTCACCAAATTTATTTGGTACTTTGTTAGAAGAACATTCTTCTATTAATCGCATTACCCGCATTATAGCTCATATTTGTCGCTTTGTTGATAACGCTCGCAATCCAGACCGTAGGGGCTCTGGGTCATTTTTGGCTGCTGAGTTATATCAGGCTCAGCTTCGCATTGTTCGCTATGTTCAAGATCAATATTTTTCTAAAGAGATTTCCCTTCTTCGAGAACGAAAACTTTTGCCCAAATCGCTTCGTAAACTTTCGCCGTTTCTTGATGAACAGGGAACTCTTAGAGTTGGTAGTAGATTGGCTAATGCTCCATTGCCGTTTGACAGTAAATATCCCGCACTGCTACCAAGTAAAAGTCGTTTGACTAATCTAATTGTCGAAGATTGTCATGTCACCAATCTTCACGCAGGAATCCAAACCGTTCAATTTCTTTTGCAGCAACGATTTTGGATTCTATCCGCAAAGAGAGTAATTCGTAGTGTCATAGCTCACTTAAGACGTGTCGTTGGAGATCAAATCCTAACCTACGAAGAACTTTCTACTGTATTTGCACAGGTCGAAGCAGTTTTAAACTCGCGACCTAAACCCCTTGTAGCAACGATCCATCGGATCTTACCTCCTTGAGTCCTGGAATGTTTCTTACCATGGAACCTTTAACAGCACCTCCTGAATCTGATTTCTTATCTGTCCAATCTAATCGTCTCAACAGATGGCAGTTACTGAGTCGTTTGCATCAGGCATTCTGGGAACGTTGGTCGCAAGAATATTTACATACTCTTCATCAACGGAGTAAATGGACTGATCCCTCGGAGGTTGTTAAGCCAGGTACTCTTGTTATTTTGAAGCAAGACACTTCACCTCCTTTGAATTGGCCATTAGGGCGCATTATTGACGTACATCCTGGAGGTGATGGTGTTGTACGCGTTGCTACAGTTAGAACTGCAAGTGGTACTTTGAAGCGACCTCTTGTAAAGCTTTGTCCACTGCAGTGGACCCTTAGTTTTGAAATAAGTAATTCAAGGCTAGCGGAATGGTGCGTTCCCGCAATTTGTTTAGTGTATTGTTTTCAATTTGATTGAATTACTTCATTGATTTTTAAACTTCTGCACCTTTTCTAAAACATTCCGTCGCGCTAATGCTAATTGTAAGTGTTTTTTGCGTAAAATATAGACAGTATTGACATTTCGTGGTTCGGATCGCTAGCTGTTAAGACGCTTGGGAGATTCGTGCAATGTACTCCGAACTTTTCGGTGGCTTTGATTCCTTCTGAAGATACGACGCTTATTGTTGTTTTTTGCATTACGATTTCGCGAGTTCTTAGCTCCATTCGTGACGACCGCTAAACCGCTTTCATTTTGTTTCTTTTGTGTTTACAAAAGCGCATCATTTGTTGTTAAACCCGCATTTTGCTCAATCAATGAACATTACGTCGCTATTTTTTGTGTAACGTGTAAGCTCTAAGAAACTGTTCCTGTTGTTACGGGGCTAGCCTCAGAAGAAAGAAGAACCAAGAAAACACCAGAGCTTCGACTTAAAGGTTAGTGATAACTTTTATTTGGTGATTCGTTTATGTGACGACACGTGTTTATTGATTGTTCCGCTAAAGGTCCTTCGTCAATTATATACTTGCATTGAACCAGCATTGAACTAAAACCGCAAGATCTAATTCATAAATTATTTTGAATATTCTCTATGGAATGTGCATCGAAGACATTCCACTAACTTTAAAACTATCCCCCTACATAAAGTACCCGATCACGACCAATCTAATACACAACCAATAGACACCCCCAGTACTAACGCACCACCTCACACTCATAACAATCAAATAACAATCCAGGCACGAACCGAACAAATTTTCAAACTCAAATGTGAACTTAGAAATACTGACGCAATTCTACCGACACAAGTAATTGACAAAGTACGACTTCCCAACGCGGTTGTACGTATTAATTCAAAGGGAGAATTTCTGACTTCGATAATAAACGCGAACGCAATGCCAAAAACTGTTAAATTTTCCAATCTTCATTTAGACCCCCTTGACAATACACACCCTCTCTTAAATCTGAATACACACGATTACTCTGAATCTACAAACTTAGAAAGAAACTTTACAATCAGGGAACAAATTCGGACAGAACATCTTAACGACGAAGACCGAGAAGTTATCACGAATCTCTGCTTAGAATTCGAAGATATTTTCTATCTCGAAGGTGATGTTTTGACGTTTACTAACGCCGTCAAACACTCTATTGACACCAATAATGCCAAGCCCGTTTTCACAAAATCGTACAGATAGCCTCAAGTCCATAAGGAGGAAGTGAAAACCCAAATTTCCAAAATGCTTGATCAATGCATTATCAGGCACTCTTCTTCTCCTTGGTCCTCCCCCGTATGGGTCGTCCCCAAGAAACTCGATGCTTCTGGTAAGCAAAAGTGGCGAGTTGTTATCGACTATAGTAAGTTAAACGAACTAACTGTAGACGATAAATATCCTCTGCCGAACATTTCTGATCTCCTCGATCAACTTGATAATACTGTCAATACTTTTCGACACTGGATCTCGCTTCCGGGTTCCACCAATTAGAAATCCTTGAGGAAGATATTCCCAAGACCGGTTGCTCTGTTGACAATCGCCATTACGAATTCGTTCGTATGCCATTTGGGTTGAAAAATGCACCTTCTACCTTTCAGAAGGTCATGGACAATATTCTTTTGGGTATCCAAAATGAACGTTACCTTGTGTACATGGATGACATCATAGTCTATTCACCAACCGTCCATGAGCATATGTCCCTTTTGACACAAGTCTTTAAGCGTCTTAGGCAGTCAAACTTAAAAATTCAACCTGACAAGTGTGAGTTTCTCCGTAAGGAAGTGGTTTACCTTGGTCATCTCATTACCCAAGAAGGAGTAGAACCAAACCCTTCAAAGGTTGAATGCATCCAGAATTTTCCTCAGCCCCAAAGTCCGAAAGACGTTAAATCTTTCCTAGGTCTCGCCGGATATTACCGACGTTTTATCCCTAACTTTGGTAAAATCTCAAAGCCTCTCACGAAACTCCTACAAAAAGACGTCAAATTCATCTTCGACGCAGATTGCAAGTCTTCCTTCAACGAACTGAAGCAAGCTCTTTTATCTGACCCTATCTTGATATACCCAAATTTCGAAGAACCATTCCTGCTCACTACTGATGCTAGTGCTTTCGCAATTGGAGCGGTTCTCTCACAAGGCCCGGTAGGAAAAGATCTTCCTATAGCATATGCTTCCCGTACACTCTGCGCTGCAGAAACTCGATATTCCACAATCGAACGGGAACTGCTAGCCATTGTTTGGGCGGTCAAGCACTACAGACCTTATCTTTTTGGCAGAAAGTTTACACTTCTGTGTGACCACCGTCCGCTTACTTGGCTCTTTTCGATCAAAAACCCTGGCAGTCGTCTAGCCAGATGGCGCCTCAAACTAGAGGAGTATAACTATAAAATCGAATACAAGCCCGGCAAGGTAAACTTAAACGCAGACGCTCTTTCCCGTATCAAAATTAATCACTTCAAACAATGCACCGACTTTATTTCTAAAATCAACATCTTTGCAAATAACGAAACCGACCCAGAACAACCAGATTCCGATAATGATCATGACTAACGAATGACAAGAGAATTTAATCTATTTGTTCAACTATATAAAACCGAGTCGATAATCGATTATTCAAAAATAGAAATTTCTAACGCCCAACTCCTAGACAAATCTCAGAAACGAATAGTCACTTTCTTCTGGCAAAATAAACTCAATGACTTACATGATAAAATCATCGAAGACATTTTCGAAGAAGACCCAAACTTCAATACTGACACACTAAACGTTCTAGCCAGTAAAACTGTAAGGCATAGAAAGTATTTAATTGTCCCTTTACCCTTTGATCCTGGAACAGTTGTCTCACATCTTTTCAACATCCTCTATAACAACCAAGACCAGTTCGACGAATCCGAAACGTTCTGTATTGAAAACAACGTAGAACTACCGATTCTTCAAACACTATCGTTTATACTTGCAGACATAGACGTAAAACTAAAAATTTCTTAAAATATTGTGATAACTCCTTCACAAGACGAAATTCGCGTTATACTGCAACAGTACCACTGAGGCAAAAATAACCTTCACCGTGGAAAGTTCTGTAGAAAAACTTAAGTGCTCCTTTTGTCATAACTGAAACACCAAAAACGCCCTTCGAACGTATCAATATAGATATTTTCGAATATCCTACTAGAAACTACGCACTGACTATTAGGAACGAACTCACCAAATTTACTCAGGCCTACCCAATTGGTGACAAAACAGCTAAAACTGTAGTAAACACCCTCCTAATATTCTTCCAACATTACGGTACACCTCTTCGCATCCTTTACCTGTGCGAACTATATGACATAAAACTATCATTTTCAAGTGTCCACCATCCCGAATCAAATGGTTCTATCGAAAGGTTTCACGCGACTTTAGCGGAAATGATAAGGGCAAATACAGCTGAACATCCGGACGAACATAGATTCAACGTCCTCCCCTACGTAGTTATCGGCTACAACAACACTAAAAACAAGACTACCAGCTTCACGCCCTACGAACTTATCTTTGGGCACACTTCTAGTAGACCCCCCGCAACATTATACGATCAGGAAAAACTCATTTCCAAATATGTTAGGGACCTTAACAACAGAATGAACTACTATTATAGACTTGCCCCGCAAAAACCGACCAACAAAAACAAAAATCTAAAGTTAGATTTGACAAACATGTTTCAACTAACCAACCAGAATACAAAGTAGGCGACAAAGTTTACATGAAAGAGTCTCAGATTAAAAGCAAGTCTGAAAACAAATTCAATGGACCTTTTGAAATTACCGCGATACGAAAAAACTCTGCCACCGTTATAAATTTACAGACTAACCAAATTAGTAAAATTAACTTTGACAGACTAAAACCCTATTTTGAATGAATTCCTTCTTTTCAGATTCTGTGGACTGTTTTCAGTCGTGAACCTCCAACAACACTCTCTTACACCCGTTAACAATACAAGGAGTTTTCTTCCATGAAGAAGACACACTTAAAATTTCAAACGACAAATGGACACTTCTTGTCTTCAAAAACATCAGCCCTTTCAGAGGTGCTATTTCAAATAACAACGTCATACTAAACCGAATTTTAGAAACAATTAACGAAAACACAACTAATACAAAATCATTTAAACCAAAAATACAAACACCTGATAGCCTCTAGAAACAAATTTCTAAATCCGTTAGCTCTAAATATACAGACACCTTCGCTGACACTCAAACTTACCCTACTAACAGAAGAAAACGCGGGCTTATTAACGGACTGGGATCAGTTTGGAAAGCTATTTCAGGAACCTTAGACGCAACAGATGGTGAATACATAAATGACTGCATAACTAAAATTACTAAAGACCAACACCAAATTCAGGACTTAGTAAAGAAACAAATATCTGTAACAACCTCAGTCATTACGAACCTCGACAAAACTTTACAAAAACTTCAATCCGAGGAGAAACTATTCTCGAATAACATTGAAAAAATAAGGTAGTCAATTTTATACATTTCAAATGATCTTGATTTTCATGAATTTCAAATCAATATCTTGGATCTGTGTGAAAGCCTAACGGAGAGTTACATATTTATCGAAAACACTCTCGATGATGTTTTAACTGCAGTGTCTTTCGCCCGCTTAAAAATTTTACATAGTTCGATCATAACCCCAGTAGATTTGGTCGATTCCCTTCAAAAGATTTCTCAGTCACTACATGAAAATAATTTACCACTTCCTATTTACAGTTCAAATGTTGCTCAGTACATTGATTTGATAGAATTGGAAGTTTTTCAAATCAACACCAAAATCATTTTTGTACTCAAAATTCCTTTAGTTGATCCTGAGATTTACACCCTTTACCACCTTTTTCCGATCCCAATTTTAGATGATCGAACAGGGTTTCATCATATACTTTCAATAAAGACAAAATTTATAGCGAGAGATGACGATTCGTTATTATACACATCCTTCGAAGACCTGGGTGACTGCAAGCCTTTAACTAAACATCATAAGATTTGTTCCAAAGCCATATCACACCCAATAGACAAAGATGCCATCTGCGAAGGTCAGCTTCTTAGACAGCCAGCCACACTTCTAGCAACCTGCAAAACTTCCATATTAAATGCAGAAGAATATAATATACAAGAGATCGACATAAACCTATGGTTGATCTCAATTTCCAGACAACTACCCATTGCCATCAAATGTAAGGGTCAAGATGTCGTGACACAAACCATTTCAACAAATTCTGTGTTGCAAATCCAATCCAACTGCAATGCCTTTGTCGACAACACAAGGGTCCATGCTACAAGAACTTCCAAACACGTTCAAAACATCACTTATAGGAACCACCCAGTGGACATTCCTTTCAACTGCTGCAACGGCATGCCAGCTGCCAAGGAAATACCAAATTTAACACCCCTACAGTTGCAAGAACTAGACGTACAAGACCTAGATGTTGCCAACCATAAGCTTACCCAATATTCTATGGAACTGGAAAAGCTAATGAAACAACCACCATTAGAAAAACATATGTCCTGGCTTACAATCACAACAGTCACGTTAATATTAATTGTGATTATACTCCTCACAGTGAAGTCAATCCAGAAGAGGTTCAAGAAGACCACTACACCCAGCTCCGCTGTCCAGCAAACGCCCCCTGTAGCACCATCAAACCCTAAGTCCAAAGGAAAGCTACACAGCCTCCTGAGTCCAACCGACGATATGGAACTCCACAATCTAGCATAAAAGTTGATGCTGTACCATCAACTTTTTTATATGGATGGGAGTTGTTATATAAGTTTATACTATGAACTTAGCATGAACTGATATCGCAACGACAATACAACATTCCCAGCTGAGTCAGCGACACGTGGAGTATCACATTACAGTATCGTCGAGCATTCGTGGGAATCGCCGTGTCGACAGTGCCGATTCAGCATTCATTAGGTTATATATTGTAAAATCTCTCTTGTTTGTTTTTCATTATTACTCAGTAACTCTGTCACTTTATATCGTTATTTTTCAATTGTATTTAAAAGTTATTATTTTGTTCGATATTAATAAAAATCTTTTTTAAAAACTCAATTTTGAGAAGTGTGATATAACATGTATACATATATATATATATATATATATATATATATATATATATATATATATATATATATATATATATATATATATATATATATATATATATATATATATATACATAAAACATATATTTAAGTAAATTGTGATGATAGTATCAACCCTAATTCGGAATATAGCTTAGGTAGAGGGGATAAATGTTTGATTATAAAAGCATTTTCATGCTAGAAAACACTCTTTAGTCTTTGAGTTTCACTCAGTGAGTCTAGAGGTGATTATAGTACATCTATAGTTATTTCAAAGTTTATTAGTATATTTCACTCTCTTAAAGAAACCATGGTTGTTTCTGCGGTTGTAAAGTATATCATCTCTACTATAACTACCCTGTTTTCGACTCTTCGGGAGAAGTTTGATGGACCCAGCGCAGAAGATGGACTTAGGCAATGTACCAAGGCGACCCGACATCTCCATCATCAAATAAAGAAAGCGTCACCCACTGGTGAAAAACAGAACCTCCAGGCAACATTAGCCAATATTAAGACTTGCAGAACCCAAATAAAATATTTGCAGAAGAAAGAAACTGGACTTGTGTCATTGCAAAGAGAATGGACAAGTGATAGAGTGGCATGGTTTGATTGTATATCTGCATTTAAGAGGCGTGCACTGGGGTGATTGCTAATCTCAAGCATAATGATATTCAAGCTTTTTCTCCGACTGCAAATCACTTTTCATGAGGCGTATTCGAAACGTTTTGAAGACTGAAGAGGCCGTGGAAGTGAATACGGTCTTTGCCGCTGAATTTGAGATTTCTAAGGCAGATTAAGTGGTCTCAGAAATCAAGTATTTCAACACGTCGAATGTTGCTATACTGAGAGATACCGACTTAAATGAATGGTTTGAGGAATGTGTAGTACAACCCTTTATGAAGGAATATATATGCATTTTCTGAGGGTTCAAGTGGCTGGGCTTTAGTAAGAATACATAACTTGGGTGTAAACATCAACAACAATACTCCCAACTTGGATCATCTTATATTGATCTACCCCCTGAAATAAAGAGGAAGCAAGCATGTATCAATGTTAAGAACGAACTTGACAATCCCTGTTTTGCATGGAGCATTGCGTCAGCCCTTTATCCTGTAGAAAAACATCCCCAACGATCTTCACCCTCACTATACACAGGTGTTGAATCTCAAAGGCATCCAGTTTCCGATGACTACACCACAAATCTCACGATTCGAGAAACTAAACAACATCTCAGTTAATGTATGCATATTGAAGAAGTCTAAAAAGTTTATGGTACTTCCAACATATCTTACTAGAGATAAACGGGGTCATCATGTTAATCTTCTACTGATTCAGGACCGGTACGATAAAGATGACTCAACTCCCGTTAATTATTATTTTGTGTGGATCAAATATTTATCCAGACTGGTATCTACTCAACTCAGTAGAAATGACTATAAAATATACTTTTATGACTGCTGTCTGCATTACTTCTATTTTGAAGAAAAACTTAATGTTTATATGGAGGACTGTAGTATGCTGAACAAATGCAAGATGCGATTACCCGATGAGACTAAAAAGATTTTAAAGTTTAGAAACTTTAAAAACAAAGAAAGATCTCCATTCATCATTTATGCGGATTTGGAAAGTGTCCTGAAGCCTCTCAATGATAAAATTAGATATCAAGAGCACATCCCTTCAGCTATAGGATATTACCTGAAGTGTTCTTATGACGAGACATTATCTTTCTACCGCTTGTATAGAGGGTTATCGTGCATGGACTGATTCGCTAAAGAAATGCTACATTTATCTGAAGATCTAAACACCATATTCCTCTGTCCTGCTTTCAGACGAAGAGCAGCTCGAGTATGCTACAGCCACCCTTGATGATATCAAAGTGCGTGACCATTTCCATCTTGCCTCTAGATATAATACTAGCGATAGCAGAAAATCAAACTATTGTGGCCCGGTACATGAATCATGCAATATTAATTACCAAGACACACATATAGTACCAGTTGTATTTCACAACTTGTCTGGATACGATAGCCACTTCATTATCAATCAAATTGCTCCGATGGAAAGATAGATATACTTTGTATTACTAAGGAAAAGTACATTGATATGATATAAGATTTCTATTACGGGTATCTAAAGACAGAATACGGAGCAGTCCGTAGCATATAAGGACACAGACAGCTTATTCACAGAGATAAGGAATAGTGAAGAGACTGTCATGGAGATTTGATACCTCAGATTACCCAACAGACAACAGATTTGGAATCCCTCTGGTAAATAAGAAAGTGCTTGGAATGTCGAAAGATGAAAACAATGGTAAAATATTGTTAGCTTTTATAGGGCTTTAATCTAAAATGTATACCAGCAAGTTGGATGAAGATATAAAGCCTGCAAAGAAAACTAAAGGAGTAAAGAAAAGCGTAATTAAGAACAAAATTACCTTTGAGGATTATGTTGAGTGCCTGTAAACATTTAAGAACAAATCAGCCAACCAAAATCTTATCAAAGACGATAAACCTACGGTGTACTCATTTACCCGACATAAAAGTCCGGAAGATGCTAAGTGATATCAGATTTCGGGCTTATATAACACTTGACTTGGGGTCATCATTCTATTATTGAAACTTAAACTCCTTTATACTTCAATAACCATCGTTACAGTTATATTCGTTTGAATTGTGCTGTCATATGCTGGGCGACTGAACAAACCATTTTTATTAAGTTAGAGATCACTGCTCGTGTAGCCCTATAGGAATCTTTGGTGAATAAAAAATTATCTTTATTAATTTAAGGATCACTGTTCCTGTAGCCGTACAGCATGGTACTGTTATATACTCCGTGGGTTCAATTAACTACTAATATTTACTCTCACTTTCTAGAAACTTTTATCTACATTAACATTATGGGTCGCTCCTTTTAAAACCAGCATCGAAAACTCTCGTACAATCCATTATCAATTCTACAGCTGCCGAGTCATTTCGAGATCAATTTTTTTGTCCTAAAAGCGATCGATGTCGTACTGAAATGAAACCAGGGCCGGCTTAGGGAAATTTCGCAACACTGCCCCCTTTAATTCTGATCGTCCCGGTCAGAAACATCCTCTCCATGGTAGGGAGCGAGTCGATCTAAATGGACCACCTTCAACTTAGCCTTGGGGTTTCGACGGATCCGATAGAACGACGTCATTAAGCCTCTTGACCACCTCGTATGGACCATCCCAGCCGGGTGTAAGCTTTGGGGATTTACCCTTGCACCGTTGGGAGTTATACAGCCAGACTTTGTCCCTCTCTTGGAACCCGACTGAATTGGCCTTGAGGTCGTATCACGTCTTCATCCGGTCACTGGTGGCCAACATCTGCGTTCGGGCTAATTCGTGTATTGCCAGCATGTTATGTCGGAGCTGGACGCCATAATCGTTGATGTCTTCAGAAGGTTCATCGGGGGAGCCAAAAGCCAAATCGCAGGGTTATCGCAGTTGGAGTCAGGCCTGTACTATTATGTACGGCTGAGCGATATGCCAACAGGAATAGGGGAATATGCTCATCCCAATCACGCTGGTTATTGCTGACGACCTTGGATACGTGTTGTTCCAAGGTCCTGTTGAATCTTTTCACCATTCCGTCTGACTGTGGATGGAACACATTCGATTCGAAGTTACGCCTTCTGAATATAGTTCCAACGGGACGCCAAACCTGCTGAATAGTTGTTCTACTAGCACCGCCGCTACCGTGGATGTCTCTTGGTTGGGTATCGCATATGACCCTGGCCATTTGCTGAAGTAATCCATTGCGACCAGAATGTATTTGTCTCCCCTCTCAGACTCGGGAAACGGACCGGCGACATCGATGGTAATTCTCTCAAATGGGACGCCCACATCATACTGCTGCATTCTGTCCTTGGTCCAGGTCTTCGGGCCCTTACTGACTGCACAGATGTCACATTTCCGGCACCAAGCTCTGACAACGTCCGCATTCTGCTCTACAGGGTCTTCTGGATATGGCATCGGTATTATTGTGCATCCGGCCGGCACGGTGTTCCACCTTGAAATCGTATTGCTGTAATTTCTCCATCCACCTGGCTAGTTGTTCTTCCGGTGTCTTCATGTCCAGCATTTGAGGGTGGCATGATCTGTTCGGATTAAGAAATGACGACCATAGACGTATTTGTGGAAATGGTCTACAGCCCTTATTATTACAAGAACTTCTGTTCTGGTGACGCAATAATTTCCGGTTTCGAGAATACACGGCTGTAGAACTCGATCATTCTCTCTTCACCATCTTGCTCCTGGGATAGGACGGCCCCCAAATCTGTGTTGCTGGCGTCGGTGTCTAAAATGAACTTGCCGGACTGTGTAGGAAAGGCTAGGATTGGACTGGAACATAGTGCTGCCTTCAGTCGTCTGAATGATGTTTCGCAATCCTGATTCCAACGGGAGGTTTCTTTCTCAGTGGTCTGCCGATGTAGAGGCGCGGCAATGGTGGCAAATCCCTCAACAAATCGCCTGTAGTAGGAACAGAGGCCCAAGAAGCTTTAGAGTTCATGCCTGTCTCTTGGGACTGGCCAATCACGGATGGCTTCTATCTTGTCCTCATTGGTGCGGATTCCTGACTCGGAAACTATGTGGTCCAACAATTCTACTTCTTTTTGAAACAAGGAACGCTTCCTCGGCTTGAGTCTCAGGTTGGCGTTATTAATTCTGGAGAATACTTCGCCTAGGTTCTTCAGATGGTCTTCGAATGTCTGACCCATGACCAGAATGTCGTCGAAGTACACTAAGCACGTCCTCCATGTTAACCCGCTGAGTACATACTCTATTAGTCTCTCGAATGTTGCGTGAGCATTACATAACCCAAACAGCATGACTGTGAACTGAAACATCCCTTTACTAGTGAAGAACGCTGTCTTCTCTCTGTCGTTTTCGTGTAGATCAACCTGCCAATATCCACTCATTAGGTCTAGTGTGGAGAACCAACGGGAGCCTGCTAGTGTGGTCAGAGTGTCATCAATTCGGAGTAGTAGATAGCTGTCTTTCTTGGTGACGTCATTCAGATTTCTGTAATCTACGCAAAATTGGTGGGTTCCATCCTTCTATTTAACTAGCACGACGGGAGCGGACATTGAGCTGATGGATCGCTCAATAACTCCATTTTGTAACATGGACTCGATGTTTTCCTCTACTGCCTGTTGTTGCCCCAATGGTAGTCATCTAGGCGGTATTCTGATGGGTTGAGCCTTTCCGGTATCTATTCGGTGCTGAATGATGTTAGTGCGACCGGTGGTTTCATCTTGACTGTTAAAAAATTGCCAGTGCTTTGTGCTAAATTGCTTGACTTCCTTCTGTTCCTTGGTGCAAGGTGTGTCAAGTGGTCAGCAAACTGTTGTAGGAACTCTTTACTGTGCTCTGTATCCTTCAACGATGTCTGGTACTCTTCTTCGCAATTGATGATGGTCTCCACTGGCTCGAAACAAGCTATTTCTTGACCATTGGCAATTCTGATGTCGTTGTTGGACAAATTAAGGACTCTAATTGGTATTTCTCGTCCGGTTTTAACTATAGCCCGTCCAACTAAGTAGTCATGAGCTGAATGTACGGGCGCCACCATTCCAACGCAGCTCCCAGGATTGCTTGCTGGCTGACCATGAATAATCTGTTCCGTTCGACCAGGAATTATGGCTGAGGATTTTGCTACAATTTTTATGGAGGTAGTTGAACTATTGATGGGCCGTTTCAATACAAATTCCTCATTTAGGAACCGAAGAACATCATATCTCGGGCCGAACAGAAATACATGCTGGTTTATTAGGTCCATACCCAGTATGAAATCGTCCTCAATATCCGCTACCAGGACCCTATGCCGGATTCTGTTGTCCCCTAGCTGTAGTACTATCTTTGCTTCACCCTGTATTGACATGGACTCGCCGGTGACTGTTTTGACCTGGATGTTATTGGGAACTGGCCGGATTTCGGATGCCCTCAAAACCCTGGACTTGGCAATGGACACAGCGGCGCCGGTATCGATGGTGACGGTAATTGCTCCGCCATTGCTGGTGCCCCTGCTGACTAGGCTGCTGCTGTCTCGGCAAAATCCTCGGATGGATACTGTCTTGGGGGCTGGTGGAGGGTTAGTCAGCATTCGCCCCCTTATGCTGAGTGATTGGAGTTTCCCTGGTTCGTGAGGTTGTTGTTTTGGCTACTTCTGGTTGGTGATCGTTCAGGTAGCCTCACTGTGCAGTCACGTTGGAAATGTCTTGTCCGTCCACACCCGTAACATGCCCTCCTTGCACTAGTTCTTTGTGACTGTTCCAGTTGTTTGTTCATACCAGCCAACAGCGCTTGAAATGGTGACTCTGGATCTTCCTGATTGAAGGAAACTGCTCGCACCCTCGGTTTGGACATGTTCATGACTGTCTCTACTTCGAAGGCCCGAAGTAAAGCTTCATTACTTTTCTTGATGCCACTCAGTCGTAAATTTCTTTGTACTTCCACATCTCTGATGCCGTTTATGAAACTATGTGTGGCCAACTGGTTTTTCGTTTCCCCTGGCAGGTCTGGGTAGGACAAGTGTACTAACTGTCTATTCTCTGCTTCGAGTTCTTAGAGGCTTTCACCGGATTTTTGCGTTTTTCCACTGACTTGGACTTAGTATACCTGACTCAAGGATTGATTGTCGTATCTCTTGTTCAGAATGGCCATGATGTTGTCGAAATTGTCTTGTTCATCGACTGGAATGCTTTGGAGGAGTTCTAAGGCCGGACCTCTTAAGGAAATTACAAGAGTCGTAGATTTTTCTTGGTTATCCTATCCATTAGCTGTAGCAACGGTTTCAAATTGCTGTTTATATATGGGCCAAGATGAGCTGCCAGCACATGTGGGTGGTTTGCTGACGGAACATTTGGTACTCGTGGTGTTCTGGTATTTTCTTCGCTGTAAGTCCTGTTGCATTTTTTCAATTTCTGTTTCTACTTTGTTTTGGATAGCACTGATATCAAATTTCACCTGGCTCTGGATGAAATCGATGTCATCTACTTTGGTTTCAAAAGCCTCCACATTAATTTTTAGGATCTTATATCGTTGTTTATCTCTTTGATATCTGACTCTATTTGCATTCTTTTAATAACTGTTTCATTAACTTGTGATACTATTTGCATGAATTGTTCAAATTGCAGTTGTTTTTTTTTCTTCCGTTTTGCCTTTTAAAATCATTTGTCTTGTTAATTCAAACCTCGAGAATAATCCTTCAATTAAATTCTGTTGATTTTCTTCCATGACAGTGACAAGATTTTCTAATTCTATTTTACGTTTTTCATCAAAAGATTCCACTAACCTTTGTTGAATTTCTTCTTGATGTTTCTCCTTGTCACGTTTTTCCAGAATCTGGGTTATTTTTTCATCTAGTCCCTCCGTAACCTGTTTGATTATTTTTGGTAGTCTCGTCTATTTTTTCTTTTTCCATACTTCGAGTTTCCATAAATCAAATTGTGATTTTAACTTCACTTGATCCTTCACTTCTGATCACCAATTAAAATTTAAAAACTAATTTTCACTCTAACTTTCTAGAAACATTTATTTACATCAAATATATACAACAGCTGATTCGAATATCACATTAATAACGCAACATAAGCCTTCGCCGTTTCACACTAACTAACTGCTGCGAAGAAAACCTACTAATATTTACTCTCATATTCTAGAAACTTTTATTTACATCAACAGCTAAATCGAATATCACAAATATAATACAACATAAGCTCTTCGTCGCACTAACTGGCGCGATTATGTGTCGCTCCTTTTAAAACCAGCAACGAAAACTCTCGTACAATCCATTGTCAATTCTATAATCCAATCCCTTATATAATAGAACCAACGAAATCCAACCATTAGGACCATTCTCTTGCATTCCTGGTTTATAAGTTTTCCTTGCGTAAATGAGAAAAATCAGTTCTCAGAAAAACATATTTGAGAGAGACATGGGTTGCATGAAATCAGCGTTCAATGATTGAGAGGGAAAGTAGTAGCTGGGGTGTTGTTGACATATTATGTAAAGCAAACTCACATAACACACACCACACTGCGCATGTCTAACACTCTCACAACATCACTGCGCATGTCTAACACCCACGCAGCATCACTGCGAATGTCTAACATCCATACACCTTCACTAGGAATGTATAAACATCACTGCGTATGCCTAACATCCATACAAGCTCACTGCACATGTCTAACACTCGCACAACATCACTGCGCATGTCTAACACTCACGCAACATCACTGCGCATGTCTAACATCCAAGTAACATCACTGCGCATTTCCAACAATCACACAACATCACTGAGCATTCCTAACACTCACCCAACATCACTGCGCATGCCAAACACTCACACATCATTGCGCATGTCTAAATCTCCCACAACTTCATTGCACATGTCTAACATCCATACAACTTCACTGCGCATGACTAACACTCATGGAACATCACTGCGCAGGTCTACCATTCATACAACATAATTGCACATGTCTAACGCTCATACGACATCACTGCGCATGTCTAAGACTCATACAACATCACCGCACATGCCTATAGCTCACACAACATCATTGCGCATGTCTAGCATCTATACAATATTACTGCGCACGTCTAACACCCGCACAATATGACTGCGCAGTCTAACATACATACAATATCCAGCATTCCCTTTCCCGCCATGCCACTTCCATCATTCCCGTTCTCAATATTCCGGGTTCCAATATTCCGTTTCTAGCGTTCCCGTTTAAGCACTCCCCTTTCCAGCTTATCGTTCGTCAGTAGTTTTAATTTCTTATTCTTTGTTAGCTGTTTGTCTATCCTTGTTTAGCCGTTTAGCCAAGTCTGTCCTCGTCTGGCTTGTATGAGGGTGGGGTAACCCACTAAGTGTACACCTCGTATTTTCTTGTGTTTGATATATATACACCAAATACTTTATTCCCCGTATCCAGCATATGAACTCTCCGAATTCCTGTATCTAATTCCCGTATTCCCGTTTCTATTATACCGAATTTTTACATCTAATTCCCGAATCAATTATTCTGCATCTATTTTCAAACATTTCATAAACAACTTTGCCATTATGAACACACCCTGTATATTTTTACATTCTGTTTATGGGGTATCTTTTCATCACTATATATATATATATATATATATATATATATATATATATATAATGAATTTTAACGCCATCTATCGACAAGTACATTGTTTAATACGCGTCTTTTTGTCAACCATGGCTGTGTGTGACAGTCTTCTACACTCACACTGTTTTGACCTTTGTCCGCTCGCCAACAGAGAGAGCGTCTTGCTACGAACCTCACTTGTGCACACAAAATCACAGAGGAGATTAATTATACAATCCCTCTCATGATCCCCCTACGTGTTCTCACTTCGGTTTTTATAAGACTTTATGTCGAGTTCAAGAGCACTACTATACAGGGTGAGTTTTTTTTGATGATCAGTATGGGGATCTAGGAAACCAGCGGAGATAGAGCAATGGTTAAATTGGGAAAGATTTGCAGTTTTACTGGCCCAGTTTTATGACACTTTCGGTTTTTTGTAAAAAGTCATGGCTTACTAGATATTTTGAAAAAACGAAATTCTGTCGATTTAGTCAAATCCCTCTAGCTCCTTTGTTTTTGATTTTATAAAAAAAGTGTAAATATCAAAATTGAAGGGAATTGTATCCCGAATATGATTGTCATGTCCTCGTTTGCGTGACAGCTCTCGTTTTCGAGATATGACACAAACTTATCTTTTTTTTTGAATGGAAACCATAGTTGGCTATGATCTCAAAAAATCTGACATTTTTAGAGCTATTCAACGATATAATACTCGTTATAGTTATTCATAAAAAAAACGGAGTTATGGATGTTTTTGTCTCTAATTTTCAGCTTTAACTTAGGTAGCCATGAAAAAGATTGTTTTCACAATGACGTTTCCTCACTTGAGAGTAATTCCATTAGAAGTGCTGAACTGACAGTCGATATTGACAAGTTTTCGTGATAAAATCGAATATTCTAACAAAGAAAAACTGAATATGGTGGAATGTTATATCATATGCCATAAAAATTCAGTTCGTGCAGCTGAGGAATACTTTCATAGATATTTTAATTGTCGTCAACCTGCTCTATGTACATTTAAGAAGCTTTACGATAGTTTACGCAGATATGGATCTTTTACTAAACCACCAAAGGAACGTAATCAAATTAACGAATCACCACAAATAAATATTTTGGCAATGGTAAATCAAAATCCATCTACATCAATTCGTGAGGTTGCGGCAAAAATTGGCACATCGACGTATTTTGTTTTGTACATGGTTTAGGGACCTGTGACCTTGACAATCCACAGTTTCCATTAAAGGTGTTATGGTCAAATGAAACTAGATTTACTAACTGCGGTATGTTCAATAGACACAATGAGCATATCTGGGCTAAAGAGAACCCTTTCCATGTAGCATAAAGACGACCCCAGATAAAATTTGGTTTTAATGTTTGGTGTGGTATCATAGGGTCTACTATTCTGGAGCCTTTTATCTATGACGAATCACTTACTGGGGAGCGCTACTTGCATTTCTTGCAATACACTTTTCAAGACATGTTGCATAATGTGAATTTGAGAACTCATTTCGAAATTGAGTGGTTTCAACATGATGGAGCACCTGCTCATAACTCGTTATTAGTAAGACAACACTTGGATAGGAAGAAACGGCCCACGCGAATGGCCACCCGATTTGGCAGTTATAGACTTCAATTTACGGGGTGCGCTAAAGAACAAAGTATACAAAAGAAAGTATGAGACAGTTGGTGACCTAAGGGAGGCGGTATTACAAGCAATTGAAGAAATTGATAGGTGGTCTGTGAGGAAAGCGGTAATTTCAGTCTTAAAAAGATGCAATTTTTGTGTAAGTAACAATGGTGGACTTTTCGAACACAAAAATTGTAACCATTATTATGTACTTTAATTTCTTAAGTTTTTAGTAAGTACCTATTTATTTAGTTTTTTAGTTATATCTGATATACCTAATAAAAAAATCGTTCAATGTTTTTTGGAATAGTTATTAATAAATCAATCTATTTCATGGCTAACTACGTTAAAAGTGAAAATAAGAGAGTAAAGCATCCATAACTCCGTTATTTTTATGAATAACTATATCGATTTATATCGTTGAAAAGCTCTAAAAATGTCCGATTTTTTGAGATCATAGCCAACTATGGTTTCCATTCAAAAAAAGATAAGTTGGTGTCATATCTTGAAAACGAGAGTTGTCACGCAAACGAGGACATGACAATCATATTTGGGATACAATTCCCTTCAATTTTTATATCTACACTTTTTTTATAAAATCAAAAACAAAGGAGCTAGAGGGATTTGACTAAATGGACAGAATTTCGTTTTTTCAATATATCTAGTAAGCCATGACTATTTACAAAAATCCGACAGTGTCATTAAATTGGGCCAGTAAAACTGCAAACCTTTCCCAATTTAACCATTACTCTATATCCGCTAGATTCCGAGATCCCCATACTGATCATCAAAAAAACTCACCCTGTATATACGTAGATATGTTAAGTCATTTAAAGTTTCCCAGTCACAAAAATTACCTAACACAGCTCGTTTAGGTTTGATGGGTTCAGAAAAAACAGTTAAGTATCCATTTCAAGTGATAGCAGTAGACATTATGGGTTGATTACCAACGCATAACAGAATCCAGCCGTTTGGACCGATCCTTTATTTCCTGATATCCCGTTCCTGTCATTCCTAATTATATAGACAGCTACTTTCAATTTACTGTTTCCTATCGAGGTGCAGAGAAACCAGTTTGTATGAAGGATACATGTGCAGATTACCCCTTATATATATATATATATATATATATATATATATATATATATATATATAGCTTAGCGGCGGATTCCTATCCCTCAACGAAACAAGTAGCCTGGAAGAAGTCCTCACTGCAATCAAACCTAGAACATGGCGCTTTCAATGTTCCCGTTGATTTAAGTAATGTTGAATAGTCATTCGTTTTAAGTAAATATTATTTGATTATTTTATTGAGCATTGATTTTAATATTTGATATAATTTATTTGATTTGATTGATACTAATATTTTACTATTTGATTTTTATACATTTGATTTGAATGAAATATTGGTCTATTTCATTACTTAATTTATTTGATATATTTATTTGATTTCCTTTTATTGACATTTTATATATTTGATTTACTTATTTATCTGAATACTTGATTTATTTGAGTTGATAGTTTTAATTTTAATTGTTTTAAATTTAATACCATACTGTTTTATCGTTCAAACAATCGTTTATTCCCATTAACATATTCTACAGTTTATTAATTTCTATACCTTTTAACATTCCATTTTTACACCCTTGTTCCATTTCTTTTATATCGATTATATAAAAATGCTTTACCAACCCCGGTTACCACCGAAACCGAAAGATATCGGTTAACGGAAATATTTTCAGTGATACCGGAATTTGAAGGTGACCAAATTTCCTTGGGAACCTATATAGATGCGTGTAATTGCGCATATAATATGTCGACCGGGGATCCAAAATATTTGTAAGTGATCCAATTAAAAAATAAACTCAAAGGGAAAGCGGCGCAGTTGATAAATTCAAGGAACCCTAGATCGTACCTTGAAATCAAACAACGCTTGAGCCTACACTTTGGAGATTCTCGTGATCTCTCTTCCCTGATTCATGACCTACAACGTCTGAAACAACTTGCAAACGAGACCCCATTAACATTTTATAATCGACTCCAAGTCTTGAGTGCGAAATTGCACTCCTACATCCACAAACGGCTGGGCTTAGTCCAGAACAAAAAGACGCCCAGACCACTGTAGTGGATACAATTGTCTTGAATACCCTTCTTACAGGATTAGAACCCCGTTTAGGTCAGGTTATACGTGCCAGTAATCCTAAAGACCCTCTAGAGGCACATTCCCGGATTAGGAGAGAGCTTCAACTTTCTTATTTCGAGGATCAGAAAACGAACAAATCTGTTCCTCTCAAACCAAACCTCCAAGTCCGAAAGCCGACACAACCACCTAAGTGTCTCCATTATGGTCGATTAGGCCATATAGCCGTAAACTGCCAATTGAAAGCACAAAACAACTCTCAAACATTCAATCAAAACCATAGGCCAAATCCTGTTGGGCCTAACCAACAAACAAGGCCAAACTTCGCCCGGTTCAACAAGGACAACAGTATCGTCCCCCTGTTAGGTTTCAAATAAACCGAAATTATTCTCGCCCTTCTGTCATACAGAACAATCCCAATAAACGTCCTGAGAGAACTCATCATTTTAATCTAAACCAAAATGTTGATTATACTCAATATTGATAGTCAAAATTATTCTGGCTTCGAAGAAACTTTTGACGATACCCCTGTTGAGCCTTTTAATTGTCACGATTATCAGGATTCTCTAGCGCTTCCGAGCCTAGACCAACCTCCCGATTCGACAACAACTTTGTGCGAAGTCGAAATCCAAATTCAGAACCTGAATCTGGACGATCTGAATCCAGATCTGAACTTCCCGGAGCAACTATTTCTTTAAGTCCCTTTCTTACTGTTAATTCTAAAAATGTTTATTACATTCTTGACGCTTCTTCTAAATTTAAACTTCTTATTGATACCGGAGCTGGTATCTCAATCTTCAAGGAAAATACAGTCAAAAATTCACCCAGAGATTTCCTGAAAGGGTAACTATTCAAGGAATTACCCACGAAAAAATTCCCATATCACAATCTACTTTAAATGTTTTAAGCTAGCAGAGCCATTTCATAACGCCCAAATGGGACCTACTCCAGAATTTATTGCTAATTTATTACGCAAAAATTAAATTTATTGCTCCCACCCCTCCCGAGAAACAGTGGCTATGCTAACTTTAGATTAAAGTTAGCATAGCAATATTCTATATCTCCTGAACGAACAGCGCCACCGAGGTGATCTCGGTGGTGTATTTTATTGCTAATTAATTGCTATCGAATGGCACTAGAGCAAATAAACCAAAAATACCCCTTCATCCCCTACTGAATTTCTCACCCCCAACAATAACTAAAAAAATTATTTCAATATTTTGTGTTGTATAAAATCAGTAGACTTTTAATTGCTAATTAATTGCTGAAGTTTTGCTCTCATTACGATTTCATTCCTCCAACCCCTTCCGAGAAACTGTGGACACACCAACTTTAGACTAAAGTTAGCATAGCAACATCTATATCTCCGGAACGAACAATGCTACCGGGGTGATCTTGGGGGCGTATTTTATTGCTTATTAATTGCTTCGAAAAGTACCAGGGCGAATACCCAAAACCTACCTCTTCATCCCCTACTGAAGTTCGCACCCCCTGACAAATAACAAAAATAGTTATTTCAATGTTTTTTTGTTGTTAAAATCAGTAGAGTTTCAATTGATAATTAAATGCTGAAGTTCTACCCTCGTTACAATTTCATTCCTTCAACCCCTTCCCTGAAACTGTGGCTATACCAACTCTAGACTAAAGTTAGCATAGCCATATCCACATCTCCGGAACAAATGTTGTTATGGGTATGGCCTTGGGGCGTATTTTATTGCTAATTAATTGCTATCGAATGGCACTAGAACATAAACCCAAAAACTACCCCTTCATCCCCTACTCAATTTCTCACCCCCTGACAAGTAACAAAAATATTTATTTCAATGTATTTCGATATTAAAATCAGTAGACTTTTAATTGTTAATTAATTGCTGAAGGTCTACCTTCGTTACGATTATTATTGCTCCAACCCCTTGCGAGCCAACTTTAGACTAAAGTTAGCATAGCCATATTCTATATCTCCGGAACGAACAGCGCTACCGAGGTGATCTTGGTGGCGTATTTTATTGCTAATTAATTGCTGTCGAATGGCACTAGAGCAAATATCCAAAAAATACCCCTTCATCCCCTACTGAATTTTAATTGCTGAAGTTTTACCCTCATTACGATTTCATTCGTCCAACCCCTTCCGAGAAACTGTCGACACGCCAACTTTAGACTAAAGTTAGCATAGGCACATCTATATCTCCGGAACGAACAGTGCTACCGGGGTGATATTGGGGGCGTATTTTATTGCTAATTAATTGCTAACGAATGACATCAGTGCAAATATCCAAAAACTACCCCTTCATCTCATACTGAATTTCTCACCCCCTGACAAAAAACAAAAATTTTTATTTCAATGTATTTGGTTGTTAACTTCAGTACACTTTTATTTGCTAATTAATTGCTGAAGCTCTACGTTCGTTACGAATTTATTGCGTCAGCCCCTTCTGAGATACTGTGGTTATGCCAACTTTAGACTAAATTTAGCATAGCCATATATATATATATATATCTCCAGAACAAACGTCGTTATCGGTATGGTCTTGGGGGCGTATTTTATTGCTATCGAATGGCACCAGACCAAAAACCCAAAAACTACCCCTTCATCCCCTACTCAATTTCTCACCCCCTGACAAGTAACAAAAATATATATACTTCAATGTTTTTCGTTATTAAAATCAACTTTTAATTGTTAATTAATTGCTGAAGGTCTACCTTCCTTACGATTTTATTGCTCCAACAAACTGTGGCTATGCCATCTTTAGACTAAAGTTGGCATAGCCATGTCCATATCTCCGGAACTAAGGTCGTTATCGGTATGGTCTTGGGGGCGTATTTTATTGCTAATTAATTGCTATCGAATGGCACCAGATTAAAAACTCAAAAACTATCCCTTCATCACCTACTCAATTTCTCACCCCCTGACAAGTAACAAAAATATTTATTTCAATGTTCTTCGTTATTATAATCAGTAGTCTGTATATGATTAGCAAAATAAGACTATTCTTATTAATTATAGATATAATTATAGGAAGGTTGACGAATAATACTATGTATCCATGAATGTTCTCAAATTATATATTACCCTACTTATTTTTTCTGAATTCCGTTTATGGTAATTTTTTCTCGAGCCTTACTGCAATTGGAACTTTGTTGTTATAATCGATATTCAAGATTGAATTTAGAATTTGTGCCATTCTTATTTATTTTATTCAGTTTATTTCAAAAAATTTCATTTAGATACTCTCAAGCCTGGCTTTTAAATTTCCAATACAAATGGCCTACATACATCTAACAAAATGCTATTTCAAATAAACTGCACAAAGGGCACGAATGGTGCTATTGATTACTCGATGTAAGTAACATAATATACCAAACAATACACAATGTAGGAAGATACCTATAAGAAATAAAAACTTTATTACAATTTCGGCAGTGCTAAGACACACCAAAACATCATTTATTTAACGCTATTTAAAAATATACTATTAAGATAAAGTTTAAAACAATTAAATCACTTATCGTTAATATACCGGTACAAATCAGAACGTTTGACAACCTTGTAAAAGACTCTATCTAATATTGGGAATTTACATTACTGGGAAAAAATATTAAGTGTCTCTCCGAATAATAGGTCAAAATTATCGATATACAGGTGGATTCAACTTAAAAGTTAACTGAGTCATTATTCACCTTATTATCATTATTCACCTTATTATGCATGTTGTATTTTCCGAGAATTGTAGTTAACTTTCAATAAATTGTTTTATGTAAAGTATTTGGGACAGTCTTTTTTTCTGATCTGAAAATATGTAAAACACTTTCCAATTTATGAAGAATTAAAAATAAAATCTTCATCATGTATAGTCTGAGTTTGAAAACGTTCTGGAAATTTGGTTAAGGAAATTAACTTTTACAGTTTTTTATTTCCTGTCACATTGTGTGTGTAGCAAACTGCTTAATGATTATTAATTTACTGAAAGACTATTGATGATAATGCTGTAATTTGAGTATTTATTTACCAACTTTTCTTAGAAGGATTATTTGAGGCAGTTCTTCCGTCGGCCGATAATGCATAAAAAATATTCATAGAAACTTGAATAGTGGTAGATCAACAAATGCGTGCATATTATGTTAAATTATTTTCAGTATTATTAAAAGTTTACAAGAACAATCGAACATAATATTGATCGTGATTAATCTGTATTGTAATAGAAGAAATATTCATATTAAATATACATCTACTGAATAATATAAGTAATGATTTTACCAAACTAAAATTAAGTAATTGAAGTTAAAGGTTTTAAATGATTTGCTCATTTTTTATTTTGTTGTATTGCTGAAGTCCGAAAGATATAAAACACGCATTTAAAGCAAAATCTAAGCTCTACTGAATGGGATACAGTGTGTCTCAAAATAAAACAAAGTTAGCTTTCAATTCTCGATAAGTATTCTACTTTAATTGATAATCTGGCATACACGGAAAAAACAATGTCATATTTTTAACTGTTTCTTTAAATTAATAATTAATTTCAACAAATAGAGTAATATAGTTTGGTATTAAAAAATCTTAAAGTTATTTAGTTTTTTTTATTGAAGGAATTTGATTTAATTATCTGTTTCAACTTCTGATTTATGATAAAGTTTATGTCGAATTAGTTTAGTAAGTTTATGTCGAATTAGTTTAGTAACTTAATCTTTGGATTTGGGAATTTTTAGTTAAGGTTTTTTACTAAAATACAAACATTTTCGATGAAACAATTCGATCAAATATCTGACTTGTTAGGATGTTATTAACTGTAATTTTTGAGTGAATATTGATTATTCAACAGTTATGGACATTTTCTATATTCAGGCCGATAGTCAATATAAATTATACCGCAATTTGGAGAAATTTTTTAATACCGCTTATTGAAATATTAAACTCCAGGATACATGATAGTTCGTATTAGTTGTGGAAGAGTATGGTGAAATAGACCTTCTATCTCCTAACATATTCAAGTAGAGCCAAAAATTAACAAAAAAATTAATATGAGTTGTCTCCGTTTGTTCAGTATGATTTATTATAAATAAACAATCAAACTTCGAAATCTTGTCTCTTTACCTAGGCATATGCTAACCCTATATTGACCAAATACCTATGTGCTGAGTAGTTTTCAATTGTTGAGGTTAGCTAAAATAATAATATTCATAGTTTAAAAAATTCACATTCAAGCATTTTATTGTATTTTCACAACAATATCACAGTCTGCTTCAAATCAAAATAAAATACAACGTTTCTAGATGTTATTATTTAATTAGCGTTTAAATAACTAATTGTTGATGTTCATCATAACTAAAACAAACAGTAGAAAAACACTTTCTATGAATCAATCTCACTCAATTATACATTCTTAAACATTACTAAGTACAAATGTAGTCTTGTCTTAAAATGTTTATTTAAGTGCACCAATCTGTATATATATAGCACCGTAAAGTTTTATAATTTATATTTAAAAACCGTTTAGAAACCGTGTGAAATTAATAACTATTTTCTGACATACATTCTTTTTTATCTGATTTACGGTACAATTCTATTGATTATGTTAGCGAATTCTTATCTCTCCCTCTCCCTCTAATTTCTATTTTATTATATTATCTACATTTTTTTCCGTTTTGTTTGTTTTATTATCTGACCCAGTTTCTATAAGTGTAATTCTAATTCACCCTATATTGCAACCACCCAGTATATGTTTTTGTTTATTGGTCACCCAATATAAATTATTTTTCTATCATTTTCTGAATTACCCTGTATAAATAGAATTCAACTATACATGATGTTGCAACCGCCCTGTATAAGTATTAATCCTCTCCACCCTATTGGCTGTTTATATTTTTCTGTTGTTTAAATCACCCTGTATACCTATAATTTTACTTCGCCCAATGTGCCAAGTATAAGCAACTACTTGTGTTCCACACAATATAACATTTTTTTAGCTACCCTGAATAACTATAATTCCACTCCACCTGATATTTCCATATATGCAACTGCTTATAACATTTTTTGAACCCTCCGTCCTCTAACCCGAAAATCCTCACTACATATACTTATTTAACCATGTTTTAAAGTTTTTTATCCACTCTGTATAACTATAGTTTTACTTCACTCTTATTTCAACGTCCTTGTAAACGCAACTACCTATGTGCCACCCCATACAACATTTTTTGAACCACCCTTTATAAATTGAATTCTATTTTATGTTATACTTCAACCACCCTATATCTGGAACTGCTTATGTACCACCCAATATCACATTTATCTGTAAGATAAACCCACCTGTAATTTTAATTCGCCCAATATTTCAACTGCGCAAGTTGCTTGCTGCTTGAATTTTCACGCACACACCTACCATCGTATACCACATAGAAAACATCACTCACCTAAAAAAATTTCGTTTTGGTACACTAATGGAATTGTCATTTCACTGGACTTCAATGAAAACCGTTGCAAACACCCTGTACGATATACTTTCATGACATATCTTGACATTTAAGCTAAATATTTATGATGAAAATTTGATATTTACAATGATGTTTACCGTGTTGTTCCAAATATTTTATGATTTTCTGGAAAACGGTATGTTTTACGTTATAGACAATTATTCGGAATCAAGCTGGAACATTTCTTTGTAGAATACAATTAAAAATATTTAAATTGGTTGTGTAGTCCATTAATTACCGTTTTATCTGATTTTCTAGAAAACCGTGAATCTCACGTTGCAGAATATTGTATGGTACCTTTCTCTAACATTCCTTAATACAATGCAGTTCAAATCATCTAAACTTGCCCAAGACGTTTTTTAATAATCACTGAGCATATATAAAAAAACGTGCCCACGAATTGATAACCTCCTCCCTTTTGGAAGTCGGTTAAAAATATACTTTTGCTTGCACAGTTCAAAACAATTTACAAATATGTAAAAGAAATTTCTAAACTTATGTTATTTTTTTGTACGGTATATACGATTTTAGCATAAAATTTAAAAGGAGTTTGCCAAAAAATAATTACGGAAGTTTTTGTTATAATAAATTAAACATTTTTTCTAGTAACTTCTGGAGTGCGAGCTGTTTGCTATTTTTCCCGTTTCTATAGGGATTTTTGAATTAATGAAAATAATAGAATAAGAAATTAAACAGCAGAAAATGTAAATGTTTTAATTTAAAAAAATATATATATATTTTTTTGTGAATGACTGAGGAGGCAAATAGTTATTTTGAATGCTCATTTGGGTTTTCGTTGCTTATAGAAACAATAATTTCTGTAAAAAGCAGATAAGTAATTGAAAATAAAGGTGTAGTATGTAAGAGCACCTTGTGGAAACTGTCCGGAACACTAGTTGCCTTTTTATAAAAAAAAACTCTCGCGGGATTAACTGACCGAAAGTAGGTCAACGAATTGGTCAACTAAGTTTTCCTGTATAATAGATTGAATGTATTGTGTATTTTACTTACCTGTGTAATGTGAAATTTTATCGAGAATCGTAATCGAACAATGTTGTTTGAACCAATTTGTATAGAGACTTTTCTCTCAATGTCAGTTGATTGATTAATTAATCAATTCAATTGCTATTAGATACTACATCTTCAATTTCAAATTCTTAATTTATCTACATTTTTCAGAAACCATTCTGACGAGTGTGAACCCAAATAAGAAAAACTAACCTTGGTTGAATGTTAAGTAGGTATTATATTATTCTTTGTTTGTTTACGAACGGTTAGTGACAAACCATATATGTACCCTGTAGTGAGGGGAGAACCATCAAGGATTCGGTTTGAAACCGAAAAATAAACTATGGTAAAGAAACTATGAGAAAAATTAATGGTCCTGTCGTTGTGAACAACTCAGTATCGCTATAGTTCATAAGGTTTTTCCTTGGTTTTGCTCTATGATTTTAATGGGATCACTGAGAATTCTGAAGATCACCCTTTCAAATTCTAAAAATGTGAAATGAGGGTTATTATTACATGATCTTTAGGAGTTTCTGTGCTACCCTGTATTTTATCAAATTAAATTCTCTTAGTTACGTCATACGTCACTTAATATTGTCATACATTTTAATTTTTAGAATTGTGCCTTTTTCCATAGTTTCTGTGCCATTGACAAAAGGGTCTGGCCGAGACCACGAAATGTTTGGAAAAATATAGTAATTTCAAGTATGGTGGTCTTATTTACCAACCTGGTTAAAAATCTGATATTGCATATAACAATGAAAATAACTGAAACCAAACGTCGTTTTATTTCGATTGTGGTGTTATTGCCCAAAAAAAAACATAAAAGTAGTCATAGTTACATGGATATTCGTTCTTTATAAATGACATTCACAGACTCTAGCTGAAGAAAACAAAATTTGATATTCAAAATACGTATTTACCAAATTGTTCACAAGTATTCAATTTCAATTTCTTTAGTATATAAAACGAAACATCCGAGTCCGATTCGGTGAATTTAGTGGGCCTTGCACCCAAAAAACTATCCACTCGCTGCAAAACAATAACAAGAACATTTCAAGCTATTCTTTGGTTTCCCCGAACGAACAGCGTTGCCGAACTGAACTTGCATACTATTAAAATAGGATAAAGGTAATTAATTCACAATAACAAAAAATTGTTCATAAACAATAAATATTGGTAATTTTCTCCTTAAAAAGTGTATTAAACTACTTGAGACGCTATTTTATAATTAACATTAATTCCATTCAATTCCCTCATGGGTTCCAATATTAACAATTTTAAATGAATGATACATTTCTTAAATAATCTGTACTTCTTTGTTTGATGTAACAGTGAATAATTTATCTGCTTGAAAAATATGTCATACAGTGTCGATACTTGCTTCTGTTGAAGGTCTGTAAAACCGAAGGTTTGAGCTCAAGTTTAATTATTTTCATTCTTTCCTAATAGTATGTCGGATGTTTTTTCATTATTGAAAATATACTTTACATGTTTAAATTAATTGTTCTTTTTTACTTCTTTACTATATCTTGCATCTCAATACTTCTACTAATGATGTTTTACTACTCATTCACCGACAAATGTTAGAGTATATTTATCAACCTTTTAAGTATAAAATCTCATTCCATATAGTCTAGCAGAACTCATTTAAACGCGAGCTAATGATGATATGCTTAGTATTATTAGCTTAGTATACTTTGGATACATAAATGTCCTCAAATAATATTTCTTTAAAAGTTTTCGTTAAACATTATTCCGAGTTTTCATTTGCATACCGTTTAATGCAGTAATAACTTCATGAGTAAGGTTGAATTAAGGGTCCTTTAATTAGTTTATGTTTTCCTCATCAATTTCTTAATAATCAAGGTCAAAACTATTAAGACCTTTGTTTAGAATAATACTTAAATGGCTTTAAACTGCAACGGATGAAGTGATTTTTCCAGTCTAGAATCAAAGCTATTTGAATCTGTACATGTATAATGTTTTATTGAGTCCTGTCCCCCAAAACATACAAATGTCCTTGAATAATACGTTGGACATATAATATTTTTGAGACCAGGTCACAAATCATACAAATGTCCTCGAAAAATACAAGTATGACCCGCTTAACTGAAGCAATAAAATCATAACAAAGGTGGATCTTCAGCAATTAGTTAGCAATTAAAAGTCTACACATTTTCACAACGAAAACATTGAAATAAGTATTTCTGTTAATTGTCAGGATTGTTTTGAGGTTTTTGGTCTGGTGACATTCGATAGCAATTAATTAGCAATAAAATACACCCCAAGACCATACCGATAACGACGTTTGTTCCGGAGATATAGATATGGTTATGCTAAATTTAGTCTAAAGTTGGCATAACTACAGTATCTCAGAAGGGGTTGACGCAATAAATTCGTAAAAAAAGTAGAGCTTCAGCAATCAATTAGCAAATAAAAGTCTACTGAAGTTAATAACGAAAAACATTGAAATAAAAATTTTTGTTTTTTGTTAGGGAGTGAGAAATTCCGTAGGAGATGAAGGGGTGGTGTTTTTGATATTTGCACTGATGCCATTCGATAGCAATTAATTAGCAATAAAATACGCCCCCAAGATCACCCTGGTAGCACTGTTCGTTCCGGAGATAGAGATGTGGCTATGCTAACTTTAGTCTAAAGTTGGCGTGTCCACAGTTTCTCGGAAGGAGTTGGAGGAATGAAATCGTAATAAGGGTAAAACTTCAGCAATTAAAAGTCTACTGATTTTATACAACACAAAATATTGAAATAATTTTTTTTCTTTATTGTTGGGGGGTGAGAAATTCAGTAGGGGATGAAGAGGTATTTTTTGGTTATTTGCTCTAGTGCCATTCGACAGCAATTAATTAGCAATAAAATACGCCACCAAGATCACCGCGCTAACGCTGTTCGTTCCGGAGATATAGAATATAGCTATGCTAACTTTAGTCTAAAGTTGGCTCTCAAGGGGTTAGAGCACTAAATCGTACCGAAGGTAGACCTTCAGGAATTAATTAACAATTAAAAGTCTACTGATTTTAATAACGAAATACCTTGAAATAAATATTTTGTGTTACTTGTCAGGGGGTGAGAAATTGAGTAGGGGTTGAAGGGGTAGGTTTTGGGTATTCGCCCTGGTACTATTCGATAGCAATTAATTAGCAATAAAATACGCCCCCAAGATCACTCCGGTACCACTGTTCATTCGGAAGATATAGATGTGGCTATGCTAACTTTAGTCTAAAGTTGGCGTCTCCACAGTTTCAGCAATTAATTAGCAATTAAAAGTCTACTGATTTTATACAACACAAAATATTGAAATCATTTTTTTTCGTAATTGTCGCGGGTGAGAAATTCAGTAGGGGATGAAGTTATATTTTTTGGTTATTTGCTCCAGTGCCATTCGATAGCAATTAATTACCAATAAAATACGCCACCAACATCACCTCGGTAGCGCTGTTCGTTCCGGAGATATAGAATATGGTTATGCTAACTTTAGTCTAAAGTTAGCATAGCCACTGTTTCTCGGGAGGGGTGGGAGCAATAAATTTATGTTTTGCGTAATAAATTAGCAATAAATTAGCAATAAATTCTGGGGTAGGTCCTATTTGGGCGTTATGAAATGGCTCTGCTAGCTTAACACACATCTACTTTAATGCCATTTGCTCCACGTAACCCACATAAAGTTTTTATATACGATTTGGGCATTGAGTTTGACGGCATACTAGGTTTAGATTTTCTTGAATACTATGAATGCATAGTTGACTTAAAATCTAAACAGCTAATAACAAATTTTAAAACCATCCCTATACACAAAGTTTCCGATAACGATCAACCCTTGACTGATGTACCCGACACACCCAATGTTAAGCCAAATATTAATTCATAAACACCTACGCAAAACAAAATAACCATTGAAGCACGCACAGAAAAGATCTTTAAACTTCTCTCTAACATCGATGCCAGCTTACCAACACAAGAAATTGACAGATTACGACTTCCAAACGCATATGGTGAACTTCTAACTTCTAGCATCAATCCTAACGCGATGCCCAAAACAGTAAACTTTTCTGATTAAAAACTAGAACCACTTGACAAAACTCACCCTCTTCTGAATTTAAATTCAGATGACTATCATGATTCCCAATACATAAACAGAAACTCGACTATTACACAACAAATTATAACTGAACATCTCAAGGATAAAGAACGCGAACAAATCACTAATCTTTGTTTGGAATTTCAAGACATTTTCTATATTGAAGGTGACGTTTTAACTTTCACTAACGAGGTTAAACATTCAGTTCATAAAGAGGAAGTGAAAACCCAAATTGGAAAAATGCTTGAACAAGATATCATTAGACACTCCTGATCACCTTGGTCCTTCCCCGTATGGGTCGTCCCCAAGAAGCTCGATGCTTCTGGTAAACAAAAGTGGCGAGTTGTTATCGATTACAGGAAATTAAATGAATTGACTGTAGACGATAAATATCCTCTGCCCAATATCTCAGATTTTCTCGACCAACTTGGAAAGTGTCAATATTTTTAGACACTGGTTCTCGCTTCCGGGTTCCACCAGTTGGAAATCCAAGAGGAAGATATTCCTAAGACTGGCTTTTCTGTCGAAAATGGTCATTACGAATTCGTTCGTATGCCATTTTGTTTAATAATGCACCTTCTACTTTTTAGGGGGTCATGGACAATGTTCTTCTGGGTATATCATTGTCTATTCTCCGGCCATCAATGAACATATTTCCCGGTTGACAGAAGTTTTTAAACGACTTCGGAAGTCTAACCTAAAAAATCAGCCTGATAAGTCCGAATTTCTTCATAAGGAAGTGGCTTATCTTGACCATCTTATCACACAAGTAGGTGTAAAACCAAACCCTTCAACGGTTAAATGTATTCAGAACTTTCCGCAACCCCAAACTCCGAAAGACATAAAATCTTTTCTTGGTCTCGCTGGGTATTATAGACGCTTCATACCAAATTTTGCGAAAATCTCTAAACCTCTGACTAAACTACTCCAAAAAGACGTCAAATTCATCTTTGACGCAAATTGCAAGTCTTCCTTCGATGAACTGGAGCAAGCCATTGTATTTGACCAAATTCATATATATCCAAACCCTTCCTGCTTACTACTGCTGCTAGTGCTTTTGCTATTGGACCGGTTCTTTCTCAAGGCCCTGTGGGAAAAGATCTCCCTATTGCATACGCTTCTCGTACCCTCTGTGCTACAGAGACACGATATTCCACCATCGAACGAGAATTGTTGGCCATAGTTTGGGCTGTTAAGCACTACAGACCTTATATTTTTGGAAGAAGGTTTACACAGCTCTGTGATCACCGTCCGCTTACTTGGCTCATTTCGATCAAAGATCCTGGCAGTCGTCTAGCCAGATAGATAGCCGCCTTAAGCTAGAGAAATACAATTATAAGATTTAGTACAAGCCCGGCAAGGTAAACCAAAACGCAGATGCTCTTTCTCGCATCAAAATCAACCATTTCAAGCAATGTGCTGATTTCCTTTCCAAAATCAAAATTTTCGCTAACAACGAAACTGACTCCGAACAACCTGAAAACTATGACAATGACGACGAACATGACGAAAGAATGACCGCTGAGTTTAATCGATTTGTTCAACTCTACAAAACTGAATCCATAATCGATTACTCCAAAATTGAAATATCCATCTCTCAACTTTTAAACAAGTCCCATAAGCGTATAGTTACGTTCTTTTGGCAAAACAAAAGTAACAACTTACACGACAAAATTATTGGAGACTTTTTCGAAAAAGAACCTAATTTCAGTAAGGACACTCTTAACATCTTAGCTAGTAAAACTGTCAGACATAGAAAGTACCTAGTTCTAGCTTTACCTTATGACCCTGAAACTATCGTCTCACATCTCTTTAAAATTATTTACAACTATCAAGGCCAATTCAACAACGCTGACACATACTGCATAGAAAATAACGTAGAATTACCTATTCTCGAAATTTTATCTTTTATACTCGCGGACAAAGACATAAAACTAAAAATTTGTCAAAACATTGTGACAACCCCTTCCCAAGACGAAATTCTTATTATACTGCAACAGTACCACTGCGGCAAAAATAACCTATATCGTGGAATTAATGAAACCATTCGACGTATTAGGGAAAAGTATAACTGGACTGGACTGATCAAAAGTGTAGAGCAATTCATTAAGTCTTGCAAAACTTACCGAAAGGTTAAAATTTGGTAGAAAAAACTTAAGTGCTCCTTTTGTTATCACTGAAACTCCAAAAACACCCTTAGAACGTATCAACATTGATATTTTCGAATATCCAACGAGAAACTATGCACTGACTATTAGGGATGAACTTACCAAATTTACTAAAGCATACCCTATTAGTGAAAAAACAGCTAAAACAGTGGTAAACACCCTCTTAATATTTTTCCAACATTACAGAACACATTTTCGGATCCATTGTGACTATGGACTTGAATTTGACAATACTCTAATAAGAGACCTGTGCGAACTATATGACATAAAGTTATCCTTTTCAAGCGTCCACTATCCCGAATCAAACGGGTCTATCGAAAGGTTTCACGTTACTTTAGCGGAAATGGTAAGGGCAAGTAAAGCCTAACATCCGAACGAACATCCATTCAACGTCCTCCCTTACGCAGTTATCTGCTACAACAATACTAAAAACAAGACTACCGGTTTTACGCCCTACGAACTAATTTTTAGGCACACTTCTAGTAGACCCCCAGAAACAATATACGATCAGTAAAAACTCATTTCCAAATACATTAGGGACCTCAATAATAGAATGAATTACTATTACAGACTTGCCCGCGCTAAAACCTACCAACAAAAACAGAAATCAAAAGTTCGATTCGACCAACATGTTTCAACTAACCAACCGGAATACAAAGGAGGCAACAAAGTTTACGTGAAAGAATCTCAGATTAAAATACAAATCTGAAACAAAATTCAATGGACCATTTGAAATTACCGCGATACGAAAAAATTTGCAACAGTTATAAATTTGCAAACAAACTTCTTTTCAGATTCTGTGGACTGACAGATGTGACTCTGCCGAAACGTCGTTATCAACTACGCGGATGAATTCCCGGAAACCACCTAAAACATTTAGTGCCCGCGAAAACTTAAAAACAAATATATATATATATATATATATATATATATATATATATATATATATATATATAGGTTGAATAATTAACGGGATTCAGCCTGAAGGTAACAAACAGTTAAAACTACGTGTTAACTGTTTGTTCTTTAATGAAGAGCTTTCGAAGAGTTTCTCTTCTTCATCAGTTCAATGCTATAATGTTTTGGATAAATTATTATATGTTTTACAAAATATGAAAAAATACTTAAATAGGTACAAAACTTGAGGTTAAATATAAAGCAATCCAATATCAAACAATATAAAAGAATCCTCTACTCAAATGTACGAAAAAGGTTGATAAGGATGACAGAAATTTTAAATTGAAGTCAAAGAGACATAGATATACTTCAAACTATCATGGCAATGGTGTAAGTTAAATGAATAATATAAATTTTATATAGGATATTTCAAAAATATTTCTTCAGAAAATAGATATTTAATTCAATTTTTAAATCCTCGAGATATTCTATCATACATCGCTAACAAATTAGAATTAATAACATTAAGATTCGAAATATCTGTTTTTTTTTTGTTTATACAATTGGACTGATTGTTAATACAAACCATTTCTAGAAAATTACGTTTAAAACGATTCCTCTGGTTAATCAAAGTCTTCTATATGATCATTGGATATGCAATGAGTGGCCAAGGGACAACTTTCTTTGCCGAGTCTAATGTCTCTTTTATGTCAGACAATTCTATCCTTTAATAGTCTAAAAGTTTGTCCCACATAAGATGCTAGACAGTTCTTACAATTAATGTGATAAACCACATTAGATTTTAATTTGCCTGAAGTTCTGTCTTTAATCTTGCTAAACAAACTATTGACAGTTTTAATAGATTTATGTGATATATTAATACTAGGATGTGTCTTAAATATGTTAATTATTTTAGATGAAATGTCTTTATAATATAAGGTATAGAAACAAATTTAGCTGTGGGGTTATTATTAATAGAATTGATATTGTTAAGTTCATTAGGATCAAAATCGAATGGAGTGCTAAAAATTATTTTGTTTAATAAGTAATGAGGATAAGAATTTTCGAGAAAGAGTTTGAATAAAATTTTTAAGATTTTGTCTCTTAATGTTGGATGGCAAATCTTACATATTCTACTTTTCATTCCTTTCAATAGATTAATTTTCATTTTGATAGGATTATTTGAATGAAAATTTAGATATCTGCCTCTACTGGATGGGTTTTGAAACCAGTCTAATTTCAATCTATTGCCGTTGCTCCTACTCACTTTAGTGTCTAAGAAGGGAACGCTACAATGAATGCCCTCATTTTCTTGTGAACTGTAAGTTATTATTGAAATTATTAAAAGTTGTTAGCAGTTCGTCACTTTTGTCAGATGGGACACAACATATAATGTCATTAACATATTTCTTGAGAAAGTGAACATCAAAAGTAAGTTCAGAGATGCAAGACTCTATAAGAACATCCATTACGTATTGTGAAATGATTGGTGATAATTTTGAACCCATAGGTGTTCCAAAAATGTGTTTATATTACCTATTATTAAAAGAAAAAACCGTGGTATCAAATACAAATTCAATAAGTTTAACGAAATTTTGTTTTTTAATTTTAGTATGTTCTGAAATTAAACCCAGTGTTTGTCCATAAGTTTAACAAGATCAAAAGGAATGTTTGTGAACAGAGAAGTGACGTCTCAGCTAAATATGAAGTAATCACTAGGAATCTGATAATATATATTTCTTTACTTTTTTTAAGTTCTGAATAGTTGTATATATATATATATATATATTTGTTTATAAGTTTTCGTGGGCACTAATTGTATTAGGTGGTTTCCGGGAATTCATCCGCGTAGTTGATAACTGATCCCTGCCGGGATCGATGGTAAAATGAGCATGTTTCGGAAGAGTCACATCTGCCCTCTTCAGGTCGGTTCGCATAATTCCTGAACGGCTGCATGTGATTGGCCCTTGGCGCTCAGTGGCCACGCATCACGCTTACTGATTGGTTATATCCGTTTGAGTTGTTATAGGACGGGTCCGGGCAGGTACGGTGTTTAATAGAATTTTCCAACAATTCGATAAGTTCTGGATTTCATTGCGGGCATTTAGACTGTGAGGCCTCTTCGCTATGTCAATTGCCTCTCTTACGAGTCTTGATTTCGGGTGTTCTATATTTGCCAGTACTCTGGTGTTCTCAAAGTCTATTTGGTGTAACGTCGTGGTGGCGTGTTCCGCAATGGATGTTGTTTTTTTCCTGCTTTTTTATAGCGTTCTGTTGTACATCCCGTCTAGCTTGAATTCTTCTATTAGTTTGCCCCACATACGTTTTATGACAGTCTTCACATGGAATCTCGTACACTCCCTGTTGTTCTAAAGGGATCCTCGTCTTCGGAGTCCTCAACATCGTTCTTATTTTTTGTTTGTATTGAAAATAGTATAGATATTGTGTCTCCGTAGAGTTCTTGCAATGCTGTCCGTGGTACCCTTGACGTACGGTAAATAAGCCTTGGTTATTGGTGTCTCATGCTCCTCGTCTGTTTGCCTCGGTTTTGACTTTAGGGCTCTTTGAATATTTCAGTCTGTAAATCCGTTTCGTGTCAGAGGTGTTTTTAAACTGTCCATTTCCTGTTTGATGTTCTCCTGGTAAGCTAGTCTTTGTGATCTGGTTACTAAAGTCTTGACGACAGCTTGTAGTTGGGCTGGGTGGTGATGAGGATTGGCATGAAGGTATCTGTTCGTGTAAGTTGCTTTCCTATTTACTGTATGGCCAAGGGTTCCATCTTCCTTTCTATTTATGAGAACGTCAAGGAATGGCAGTTGATTGTTGGCATCAACCTCCATGGTAAATTTTATTTTGTGATGGATGTCATTAAGGTGGTCTAAAAATGTGTTGAGGTGTTCTCTCCCATGAGGCCAAATCACAAATGTATCATCCACATATCGCAACCATAAACTGGGTTTAAGAGTTGCTGTTCTTAGTGCCAACTCCTCAAAATTTTCCATAAAAAGGTTCGCTATAACTGGTGAGAGTGGCGATCCCATTGGAGCTCCTTCCACTTATTTATATCGTTGGTTCTCGTAAACAAAATAGGTGTTCATCTGACAGTGCTTTGTTAAGTCTACAAGGTGTTAAGGTTATTTGTATTTTTCTATTATGATATCCAAGGCTTCGTCGATACGGATGTTGGTGAAAAGGGACACTCCATCAAAACTTACAAGAAGACACTCTGGCTGTAAAACCGTTTTTCTAAGACTTTCGATGAAATGTGTCGAATTTTTCACATATGAGTCTGCCCCCTCTGCAAACGGTTGAAGTTGTTGGGCTAGGAATTTGGCTAGCTGTTGAGTTGGGGATCCAATTGAGCTTACTATTGGCCTCAAAGGTGCACTTTTGGCAATCCATAGAATTTCGGACACCTCGATGACTTTTCACGCGGAATGAGTTGCAGTTGGACATTTTTGTCGATCCGACTTGCTTGGATTTTGGCCTTTGTTGTTTTCTCTAGATAAGTTGTTGGGTCAGTAGTAATTTGTTTATATGCTGGATCTTGTAGCAATGTTTGAATTTTGTTTGAATAATCCGCTATATATAAAATTACATCTGGGAAGCCTCTCATATTGCTGGACGTTGAGTTCTATCTCCTCCAGGGGCGAACTGAGCCTCTATGAAATCAGTACGACCGCCCATACCTGTACGTTTCATTTGGGGTGGTCCTATATCTATTTCAACTCCATTTGGTAATCGATGGCTAAACAAGCAAGTATTTCCAAACGAACATTTGGGTTTGCTTTTTCGTTTGCGTACATCGTATTTTCTTCATTTTTTCGTTTTTCTCAACTATATAACGATCTTTATATATGCAACAAGCATATAGTATACCTTCTCAAATAAAGCAATAGTGGAACTTGCTGGACACCTGATCAGGCAAGCTGCGTTCGATACCCGGCCAAGCTTTTTTTCTTTCTAACCACCACAACCAACAACAGATGGCGTGCACCCCTGCAACACACGCAACCCACAATAAAATGGCTTTCAATTATTAACAACAGATGGCGCCCACCTATGCTACACACCCAAATCGCGCACCCCGCCACCCCCAATGTCTTCATCTTCTTATCCAAACACCAACTGCCAACCGCTCGGCAGCAGCTCCCGACGAGAACTCGATGACTGTATACTAGTGTGTAATATATTCAAATGTTCGTATATTATTGGTTCAACCAGTTGCCCGCGAGGGGATTTGCCTTGTATGAAATTTTGTGTATTCATATTTTCCTTTTGCCACTTACTCGATTTCAAAGCGTCCGTAAAATTTGCTTATTTATGGATCTCGTTTGAGAGACATTTGATAGGGTCAGTGTCCAGACTTATTATTTTAAAATTCAGTTTTAAGAACAAAACGGCGGAAGTATCTAAACTTTGGCGAATTTTGTAATTTCTTTAAAAGAAAGATTCTGAAATGCTCATTATTTCTGAGTATAACGAAAGTCGCGCAATTAAATTGGTCAAAAAATAACTCACGTATGATAAGTCATAGATATGTTTTAACATCTTGATGGTGGATTTCTCTTATTTTGCAAAACTAATTATTCGTAATTACATATTTCGCTTCGTTGGGTGTTGGTGGTGTGAATTATTGACAGTTGTGAAAATGGTACTAGCTAACATTTATATTAAAACTTCAATTTTGGGAGGAGACAGTTTTATCAAAAAAAATTAGCTTAATACAATGAATTGCTAGGAGCGAAGGAAGTGGGCTGTTAATATTTGACTGATCTAACTAATGAGGTTTTAGTAAAATATCCCGTATTTCGAATTTAGCAGTTAGCCCCGAAACAAGGCAGGGACGAAAATTGTTTACTGACGAAAAAAGTGCGATTATAAATATTTTATTATAAATATATATTTAAAAATATGGAAAACAAAAAAAAAGTGAAACACCACTTAACCGTTTGCTTAAGATAAGTGACAAGTTATGTAACTATGTAATGGTGTATGCGGGAATATCAGTAAATAATAAGGTTGCTTTGATTTTTATTGAATATGGGATCAATTATTTCGGCAATATTTTGACATCGCGCAGCAGAAAATTGTACTAGTATTTGACTCTGTATGCTTTAACTTTTATTAAAAATAGGTTCTAGTTAATCTACGAATTCTGTCATTAATATCTGAAAAATCACAGCGTAACGACGTTACACACTTAAGGCCTCGGTAAGATAGTTTTCCCTGAAACTCCTAGGCGTCAAAATTCATTTCGCAATAAAATATTAAATTCAGTTACATGTAGTAAATAAATAATTATTGGAGATTTCAATTAGTTGAGGGGAGCGCAACTTATGAAGATTCCGGCTACAAACAATATATTGACTTGCGTTCAATGGATTGAAAAGACATAATGTCAAAAATGACGAAAATGTGAAAAGTGCGAAAAGTATCAAAAATATCAAAAATGTCGAAAAGGTTAAAAATGTAACAAATTTTATAATATCACAAATGTCAAATATGACATAAAGGTCAATAACGTCAAATATGTCTAGCTCCTCATGCTAAATCCCAAAACAATGTATTTTAAGAAACGTTAGTTGCCTTATAAATTTCGCTCATGAATGATGATGTTAAAACGGTTTTCACAAAAACTAAAAATGTACATCATGTGAAAATTACAAGATGAAAAATGTGTTCAAGATAGCTCATCCAATACGCCGACTTGTCTAGCCCGTGCCAGCCGGGACAGGTCAGCTAGTCTTTCATAATCCCGTAACAGTAATTAGCAACATAATTTTAAGAAAGTTTCCAAGATTGAGTTTTTCAAGAAAACCTTTTATCCAAATTTTAGTGAAGTGAGACTTTTATATGGAATAAGCTGTATTTATAAAATAGTCACATTCTCTCGCTTTATCGCGCAAACTATAGCACCTAAAATTTGTAAAAGAGAATAGAAATATTGGGCAACACTTCAACTTCACCGAAAATAGAGCGAAAAATGTAATATTAATTTTGTGAATCAATTTATAACATTAAACAAATTAAATATAAATTATTCATGTTTTGGATATTAGGAATACAAGTATATTTTTCATAATTTTAGATTAATTTGTTTATAATAAAAATATATAAAAATCGACAAATCCCCCCACAATACAAAAATGTAGAACAAAAAAATGGAATCTAGGGCTTTACTCAAAGTTTCAGGCAAAATAAAGCGAAACTCCTGATATTAATTTTGGGAGTAAATTATAAAATTAAATGGAAATTAAAAAAAGAATATTTTTTTCAAGCGCATCGTATAATATTAGAAATGTATGTAAAATTGGTGTTTTTTAATAATTCGAATAAAATACATTTAAAAAAAATATATAAAATTCCACCAATCACATCCTTCATTTAATATGAATAATTTAGCCAAGTGCAAGTTGGATTGGCATACTAAGGGTTCCGTATTATCTTTGAGATTTGATACAATGGAGTATATATTTTTCTAATACTCCACTTTCAAACAAGCAGGGAATAAATGCATTTTCTTATACTTACCTTAATATCTTTTAAACTAAGCGTTTTAAATGTGTACAAAATATACACTTTTATTTCTTACACAGAACCTTTTTATTTTATCTGCTTTACGATTCCCTTAATATTTATAAAATTATTATTTAATTTTCTAATTTGGCCTGTAAAAATTCAGATTATGATTTTCGCTTTATTTTGCCAATAAACTTTCAGTGAAGCCCCATATAACATTTTACCTTAATTTTAGGCTCTGTAGTTTGGAAGATAAAGGTTAAATTTTAAATAATAAATTATTAAATCTAAAATAATAAAATATATTTGATGATTCCTTTCATTTGATACATTACGTTACGAGTGCACTTAAAAATATATTTTTCTATTAAGTTTATACTTGTCTTAATGGGTCGAATTTTGTATCTTTTTAACAAATTAGTTTAAAAATATTTAAAAAATATACCTATATTTATAATAAAAACATATCAGGGTTTTCTCCTTATTTTCAAGTCTCAAGTGAGACCTAATATTTCTACATTTTTCAAAATTTTAGGTCGTGTAGTTTCTCACTTAAAAGGGGGAATAAGTATATATTTTTGTTAATATATTTTAAATAAATATTTTAAAAAATATATTAGTATTTCTCATAATGGGCCCTTTCATTTTATATATTAAATGATGTTTTTAATTAATTATTATTATTTTATTTTTTATTTAATTCTTTAATTTGCCTCCAAAAAATTAATATTCGGGGTTTCTTTTTATTTTTTCAATAAAGTTCTAGTGAGACCGTATACCCCTAATTATTTTCAAAATTTGTCGTATGATTTCAGAAATAAAGGGTAGAATGGATAATTTTATTATATTTTGTTAATATCTTTTTAAACAATTGATTTTAAAAATATGAAAAAAATATATTTGTATTCCTCAGAATGAGCCCTTTCATCTGATATATTGTAAGATGTGTTTAACATAAGCTGAATGAAAAATTCATATTAGGAGTTTCTCCTTATTTTGCCTGTAAATCTTAAGTGAGCCAACGTGCGCCTATTTTTTTTCGAAATTCAAAAGGAGTATAGATTCGGAAGTAAAGGGGGAAATAGGTATTTTTTTTATATTTTTGTTATCTTTTAAACAATTTTTTTTTTAAATAAAAAAATATACATTTGTATTCGCTATAATGAGCTCTTTGATTTGATATATTACCTGATGCCTTAGAAACAATTTTAATTTCATATTTTCCATTTCATTCTGTAATTTGCCCCCCAAAATTAGCATCACTTATTTTTTCTGTAAAGTTCAGGTCATGTCCTATATATCTAATTTTTATCAAAATTTTATGTCTTACATTTTCGGAGTTAAGGAAGTGGGGGAATAGGTAAAATTCTTTATATTTTTTTGATATATTTTAAATAATTTATTTTAAAATATAAAATATATTTGAATTCGTCATAATGAGACCCTTGATTTGAAATATTACATGATGCGTTAGAAACAACTTTAATTTTATATTTTGAATCTAATTCTGTAATTTGTCCCCCAAAATTAGGTGTTTCTCCTTATTACTCTTATATAATTGAGGGGATCCCAATATCTCTATTTTTTCCATATTTTACGTCTTAAAGTTTTAGAGATAAGGGGAGAGGGAATGTGTAATTTGTAAATATTTTTGTTAATATCATTTAAACAATTTATTTTAAAAGTTTGAAAAAAATATATTTGTATCCGTCATAATGAGGCCTTTGATTTGATATATTACCTGATACGTTAGAAACAATTTTAATTTTATGTTTTGTATTTAATTCTATAATTTGCCCCCCCCAGGATTAGTATAAGTGATTCCTCTTTATTTTTCCTGTAAACTTCAGGTGAGGCCCTATATGTGTAATTTTTTTCAACATTTTACGTCTTATGGTTTCGAGATAATGTCTATTTGTTGTATATTTTTGTTAATATCTCTTAAATAAATTATTTTTAGAATATGAAAAAATATATTTGTGTTCCTCAGAATGAGCCCTTCTATTTGAAGTAATACATGATACGTTTAAAAAAATCATTTAATTCTATAAGTTTCTCCTTATTTTTCCTGTAAACTTTGGACTATTTTTCAAAATTTCACTCTCAATAGTGTCGAAAATAATGAAAAAATTGACATTTTTTTAAATTTTCCCCCAGAAGAACCCCTAAAATCAAAGTTTCTTCATTTTTGATATGTACTCCTGATCGGGTCATCAAACTATACACTGATACCAAATTTCAAACTTTTCCTTTGAGTAGTTCCGGAGACAATTGCTTTGATGTAAAAGATGGAGAAATCAGGACTCATATTATATGGGTATCCGTATATTGTATATACGGAACCCTAAATATATATTTAATTAATTATTAGTAGGTAATTGATCTGTCTTTTAATAAACGCATATTTTACTTAAAGTTATAAATTTATTAATATTTGCGAGGTTTGTATCTGAAACATAAAGATCGTAAAGCTCTCTGGTTAAGCTAATAATAACAAATATATAAAATGTCAGAGCTCAAACCAAATTCACTACAAGGACTATGAACGAAAAGTATAGAATATTTCCTGAAATTATTAGAACATAATTACGTCATGGTGCTTTAGTAGCTACAAGAATCTGTTTAGAACATTATCAGTTTATGTTGTTTATAACTACTAAATAATAAAAAAAATATTTTGTTTGTCATAGACTATCAATATAATTTATTATAAAGTATTAAAATGAGAAAGAATACGGATAGATTGTTATGTAATTATTCTTTTTAATAGAAAATTTATAAAAATTTTGTAAACTACTTCATTAATAATATTAAATTATTAATTATATTTAATTACAAATACTAATAATTATATAATTGTAAACGCGCGATCTGCAGAGACGTCTGAAATACTAATATTAAGGAATCACAAATAATAAAATTTGCCAAAAAAAACAAATAACAGTTAATGTGTTCCTGAATCGGCAACACCGCAGGACGCTTTCAAGTTGATAGAACCGCTAAAATATATTACACAAGGACGCTAGGTTGTGTGCTATATGGGAGAACGCTTTCTGCTTGGAATGTTGCAAATATTCTATTATGGACGCCCTTTGAATGTTTTATGAAAGGACGCTTTGAGGATAAATATAAACATATATATATATATATATATATATATATATATATATATAATGTTTTTGAACGCCATCTATTGACAGGATACCGTATATTGTTTATTACGTGTCTCCGCCAACCATGGCTGTGACAGTCTTCTACACACACGAAGTTTTGACCTGTGTCCACTCGCTAACAGAGGGAGAGTCTAGGTAATGATCGTCGCTGTTCAGTCTTCTACACACATGGACAGACTAAATCAGGTCGCCTTGCTGGCATATATGCTAAGTGCTTACGTAGAAAGCAGACGGACGGGGTTCGATTCCCCTTGACTGCGACGGTTTTTTGTAATATATCTATATAAATTATTTCGTATATATCATTGAAATTTGTCGCGGTTAAACAGATCACGTGACTATTGACCAATAAGAGCTTGGCATGACTGAGTACGTGGTAATTAATCAATGAGAGCGCTTCAAAGGGGTAACATTTATCTACTACATCACAACCCGCCTGTAGTACGTCAGCTGTCAACCGTGACCCAACTCTATGACCTACCTGTGAGCTGTCAATGGTCCGTGCAATCGTTCTTGCCATAAGTCAACACCTCAAACTAACATTCCGTGCCATCTTTCTATGCCATACGCCCCATACCATCGTTCCGTGCTATCGCCCGTGTCAAATAAAGTTTGAATAATAAAGTTATAAAAATAGTGATATGCAAAATATATAATCAAACCAAAACAAATTAGCTAGTCAAAGTAGGGCAAAGCTAAAATAAAAATATGTGTATACTGCCGTTATCTCAACGGAGAAATCTTGGGAAGGAGTTGAAATGAAAATGAACGAGTATCTTGATCACATTGCTAACTGGCTTATGTTAAACAAACTGTCCTTAAATACGAAGAAAACCGTATGTATGACCTTTGGGAATTATTCTGATAGTGTCCCTGATATATTTAATATAAAAATAAAAGGTAATAATATTACTAGAGTACAAAATTGTAAATATTTAGGGATTATTTTTGATCAGAATTTAAAATGGGATCAACATATTCAATACGTTATTAACAAAACCAAATATCTTGTTTTCATTTTTGCCAAGTTATCTAGAGTAATGAATTGTGAAACTCTTAGAATGATATATTATGCCCTATTTAATAGCATAATTAATTATGGAATAATAGCCTGGGGAGGGGCCTACACGAACTTTAGAATATTGTTAGAAAACATCCAAAACAGAATTTTAAAAGTAATAAATAATAACAAACTTGTACTTATGGTTCATCCACTAAATATAAAACAGCTCTTTTACTTTGAATCACTTATGTACCATTATAATAATCTAAAGGATAAATTTAAAACATCGACAAGTTTAACCAGAAATAAAAACTTACAAATTCCTACTATCAAGAAAACAATAAGTAATAAAAGTAGCTTCATTGTAGCTATTAGACTGTTTAATAACCTGCCAAATAATTTAAAAATCTTGAATAGCAATCACAAAAAAAGAAAAATAAAAGAATGGATTTATAATAACAAGTAAGGATACCTTTGTGATAGAAATTGTGTGAGTACACTAAATTTGACTTTTTTGATTCTGTTATTATTGTATTGTTGTAAGTTTCTTACATATTTGTTTTATGTTTTTATGTTTCTTAAATATTTTTACAAATACAACGTGATTGTTGTGCAGAGTAAAGGGGTACTGTTTAAGTTTTGCATTAATTAGTATTGTATAAAAATAAAAAAAATAGCAATACTTGAATATAATTTAGTCTCTAGTGTTTTAGTATAGTAGTTTATATGTCTATATATTTATGTTAGTATGTATGTTTAGTTTTAGGTAATTCTGTCCAGGTCCTACGCACAGGTTTCATTACCTCTGTAGGATTTGCAATGAATATTGTGTTTGTTGTAAATTTTGAACTGGAATAAAGAATAAAGTAATAATAATTCAAATAATTCAAAATCACAATAAATTGGCACCCAGTGCAAATCAAATTCTAATAATTCAAAATATTCAAAAATAAATTGGCTACCCCCAAGTGTGGCTCTGAAATAAAATAAATAAATAAATTTTGAATAATCAAAATTCATAATAAAATAGGCGGCCAACGTGAAGCTAAGATTATAAATAATTCATAATATATATATATATATATATATATATATATATATATATATATATATATATAGTGGTTTCCGTTTAAGGGATATTGACTACTGTCTTATTATTGTTTTGTACTCTTTATTTACAACGCTTTCGAAACAGTTTGTTTCTTCTTCAGGGCAGCAAAGTTCTTGAGTTAAGACTGAAGGTCCATTGGTATTAAGTTACAATAAAATAATCAATAAAATACAGAACTAATTCAGCACCATAGCGTTGTGAGTTTATCTGTCAATTGACATTTTTGCGTCATTCACCTGTCTGAATTCATTGATGTATATGTTGTGCCATAGATTGTTTTCCAGTAGTCTTCTTACTCATCCAGCTGTCCATCGTAATATGGGTTTAAGGGATCTGAGAGCAAATAGGTGTATATACTGCGCAAGTTGTTCGTGTCTGCTTTTTTATTCATTGGATAGGATTGTTTGTTGATGTGGATCATCTCGAGTATCAACTTCTTGTTATACTGCTTACTTTTATCAAGTATCTTAACATCATCAAAATTTATTGCATGTTTGAAGTGTTTTGCATGTGTGGTGTATGCATATCTTTGATTATTTTTGTTTATGTCACTTTTATGGATGGCTAAGCGACTTTTAAGCCACTGTGAAGTCTGGCCTACGTAAGTACAATCACAGTTGTGACATCTTATTTGTTATACCACATCCGATTGCAACAACAGTGGTGTCCGATCTATTAATTTTGTGAATAAGTGAGCAATGGTTTTTGTACTATATGTTGTGATTATGATGTTTTCTTGTTTGAAACAATTTCTTATTTTATTTGTGAGGTCCTTTATGTATGGCAAGCTTCGTATGTTTTATTTTCATTATTGTTGGTAAGGTGGTATTGAGTGTATGTTGTCCAAGTTCTAACATCATGTTGTCATTGTTTGTTGCCGAAGATTGGCATACGAAAGACACACACTCAGACAGATTCATTCATTACTCTCAGATCATCCAATATCAATGAAGATGAATATCATAAAACAGATGAAAGCTAGAATACAAAAAATATGCCACCCAGAATTTATAAAAAAGAACTTAGACAAACTGTCTAAATTTCTGACAGAAAATTCCTATCCAAAACGCATGGTGAAAAAAATTAATAAATGAATCTGCTGCAACAAACATTGACAACATGATGTTAGACGTTCGGCAACATACACTCAATACCACCTTACCCAACAATAATGAGAATAAGACCTACGGAAGCTTGCCATACATAGAGGACCTCACAAATAAAATAAGAAATTGTTTCAAACAAGAAAACATCATAATCACAATATACAGCACAAAAACTATTGCTCACTTATTTACAAAATTAATAGATCGGACAGCACTGTTGTTGCAATCGGATGTGGTATATCAAATTAGATGTCACAACTGTAATTGTACTTACGTAGGCCAGACTTCACAGTGGCTTAAAAGTCGCTTAGCCATCCATAAAAGTGACATAAACAAAAATAATCAAAGATATGCATACACCACACATGCAAAACACTTCAAACATGCAATACATTTTGATGATGTTAAGATACTTGATAAAAGTAAGCAGTATAACAAGAAGTTGATACTCGAGATGATCCACATCAACAAACAATCCTATCCAATGAATAAAAAAGCAGACACGAACAACTTGAACAGTATATACACCTATTTGCTCTCAGATCCCTTAAACCCATATTACGATGGACAGCTGGATGAGTAAGAAGACTGCTGGAAAACAATCTATGGAACAACATATGAATCAATGGGTGAGTTCAGCAGATACAAACTGTTGTTAACGTTTGCTTACGTTTTATGTTTTGTGCTGCACAAAACATGAAACGTGCAGCACAAAACATGAAACGTTAGCAAACGTTAACAACAGTTTGTATCTGCTGAACTCACCCAATGAATTCAGACAGGTGAATGACGCAAAAATGTCAGTTGACAGATAAACTCACAACGTTATGGTGCTGAATTAGTTCTGTATTTTATTGATTATTTTATTGTAACTTAATGCCAATGGACCTTCAGTCTTAACTCAAGAATTTTGCTGCCCTGAAGAAGAAACAAACTGTTTCGAAAGCTAGGCTTGTAAATAAAGAGTACAAAACAATAACAAGACAGTAGTCAATATTCCTTAAACGGAAACCACTATTATTAGAAGTGACTATTAGCTGTAACATATATATTGTTACGAAATTTACCCAAAGCCGACCCTGTGTCATTTCAGCACGACAACAAACGCTTTACGACAAAAAAATACGATTCTCGAAAAGACTCGGCAGCGGAAGGAACTATGATGATTTCTACTGGAGAATTCTACGCTGGTGATATAAAAGAAGCACACCACGATCGCAGGGCAGTGATACCGCGACGACTAGCTTATATGAGATTATTATTGTATTTTTGAATCAGCTGTTTGGATGTAAATAAAGTTCTAGAAAAGTGACAGTGCATATTAGTTTTATGATTTTTAATTGAACCCACGAAGTATATTGCAATATATATATATATATATATATATATATATATATATATATATATATATATGTGGAAAGGGAACAACTGTTTTACCCTTCCAAATGGTTCTCGGTCCTCGGTTTATATATTTTGGAGAAAAATCTTGGATTTTTCGGACCATTGAAATAATTCTAATTTAGTTTTTCGTGGTGATTATTATATTTTACGTACGTTTCGACCAATTCTTGGTCTTTTTCAAAAATTTTCTTTTTTGTAAATTAACGACAACCTATGAACTATATAAATAAACTAAAAACTAGTCAAATAATAAAATACTGTTATTTACATAATTTTACATACACTTAACCACTGTAAATAAAATTAACATATTTGAAAAGTATTGCGCCACTACAACCAAATTTATCTCCCTGTCTCATGATAGTCAAAATGCAAGTTGTGTTCGCCTCTTCGGGCAGCAAAGAAATAATTCACTCGTTAGTTTGAAATTTTAAGTGTTTGGTCATATACGATGGCGGTAAAATTATTTATCAGTTTGTTTCTTTAAATAGATTGCTGTATATTGTGCTTTGATTTTTGGTATCACTTTTTACATTTACAGTACATGGTTGTTTCTGTATATATATCATTTCATATATTTTCCGTTTAATTTGATTTGATTCACTTTGCAAAATTTTAGTTTTTTCAAAGTCAAAAGTGTGTTTTGTTTCCATCATGTGATTAGTTAAGGCGGTTTTATTTTTTTTATCGTACTTATGACCATTAAGTCTATTTTTTAATAGCTATAATGTTTGACCGATATTGTAAAGGGACATATATCGGTTTGGTCTTGGGTTATTGGGTCCAAAAACCCAAGATTTCTCAATTAATATATATATATATATATATATATATATATATATATATATATGTACAGGGTCCCACGGTCCATGGTACCTCAGACGTTTACGGAAAGCAGAACGTGGAATGTTTCTGAAAATTTGGTTACTTAAGTAATTGCTCCAGAACTATCGATGTAAAATGTTTTCAAAGATGCGATGTTGCCGCTTATAGCAAAAAGTAATATTTTTTTTATATTTCAAATGGGACACCCTGTATATGATAGGATTTTTGGATTCTTAATTGCTTTCTGATTATTTTGTCTTAATACTTCCCTATACCTATCCCTAACGATATTCCAGTTATTAATTATTTTCAATATTTTTTTGTTCAAAACATTGCCCCAATTAAATGTTTTTTACGGAGGTATTTGAATTCATAGAGACTTAAAATTTTTGACGTAGCTTCCCACGGTCCTAGGTATTAGTCGGGATAAGAGAAATATATTCTGCCTTATACAGGGTATCTCAAAATTCGTGAATTTATTTGTAGATACAAAAAATGTTAAAGAGTGGATTTTGTTAAATGGAACACCCTGTATATTATCAACTAACTTGGAAAGTAATCAAAATCCCTTTCAAATGGTATATGATATTCCTATACCTAAATAGTAAGGATTCGGAAAGAAAATCAAGTTTGTGTAAGAAATGAATTATTTTGGAATATTTATCTAGATAGTGTCTTGACGAGAAATGTAATTAGTAAGCAAATTGACTAGAAAACGAGTTAAAATGAAAGGAAATAATTATTTAAATGAAGTTTTGATGACCTATTCGCTTCTCATGAAATTACAGCAAGAACATGCAGAAAGTTCAATGATATGCACTCCGATCTGCAATAAAATGAATTAGATAATGTTCACAAGATTGCAAAATAATTTCATTAATTATTGCTCAAAACTGAAATCAGAACGAAATTTACCGGAGCCTGTAACTTCTGACGACGACAATTCACATTTTCAAACGTATCCCCAAGCGTCTATGAGAAGTGCAGAAAATGATTTAGACTTAGCTCGTAACTCTCTTCAAAGGATTCTTGAAAATCATGATGTGCATCCATACAAGTTTACAAAAGTTCAAGCACTGAAATCAAAAGATTTATCAATTCCGGGTTGGATTTTGTGAATTTATTCCAATGCGCACCTTACTAAAAAAAATTAAGAATTTGGACAGATGAAGCTAAATTTTCCAGGGAAGGAATTTTTATAAAATAGAAGGAACGAGCATTTCTGGGCTGACCAAAATCCACATGTCGTCAAGGAAATGGGATCACAGTTTAGTTAAGGTTTTTTCTTCTGAAATTTGACAAAATATATTTTCTCATTTACAATGAACCATTGACTTACGAGAAATACCTCAAAAATCTAAGTTCAATGGTGAATGAGTTTTTAGAAAATCTGGCATTAGAAGAATATCGTACCAGCTGGTTTCAAACGGATGGAGGATCGACGCATTGCATCGGGACTGTATCTTCGGAGTTGTTTGAAATGTTCGACGATCGTTGGTATAGACGTATGAGATATGTGATATTGGACAGCTAGATGGTCTAATTGCACGCCACTTGATTTTTACTTGAGGGATGAATTGAAACAAAAAAGTATTTAGGACCCCAGTACAAGACCTCCGCCAACAAGTGACCAATTGCATTGAAAAGCTAGATGCTCGTGATATAAGTAGGCTCCAACTGAATCTAGGAGTATTCGGATTCTAAAATGTTTGGAAGTCGAAGGTCGTCATTTTGAACATTTATTAAAATAATCTTCTAATTTTGTATACTTTGTTTTTGTATTGTAATTTGTTGATTTTTTTTATATTTACGTTAATTTGATGTACTGAAATTGGTTTGTTTTCACTTTTTTCCCATAATAAATGAAATTATTTTCCAATCTTCCAAACTTTTTCTTGTTCATTGCTGATCTAGGTACATTTCATTAAATTTTCTGCAATTGTACATGATCAGAGAAACTTCCATTGAATAGTTATTTCCCTCCAATTTAATCGTTTTCGGGTCAGTTTCCTTACGAATTGCGCAAATGTATCGAACTAATTGTCAAAATTTTACTAATGACATTTCTAGTCAAGACATTTTAACGCTATCTAGATAAATATCACAAAATAATACAATTCTTACACAAACTTAATTTTATTTCCGAATCCTTACTATTTAGGTATAGGAATATCATATAACATTTGAAAGGGATTTTGATTGCCTTTCAAGTTACTTGATAATATACAGGGTGTTCCATTTAACAAAATTCACTTTTAATGCAATTTTAAGACACCCTGTATAACGCAGAACAAACTTCTTTCATTCAGACTAATACCTACGCTGGTGTGAAGCTACGTCCAAAATTGTAATTTTCAATGAATTCAAATACCGCCAATACAAACATTTAATTGGGGCGATGTTTTGAAGAAGAAAATATAGAAAACAATTAATAACTGAAAACCGTTAGGGATAGGTAAAGGGAAGAATTAAGACAAAATAATTAGAAAGTAATTACGAATCCTAAAATGCTATCATATACAGGGTGTTCCACTTGAAATATAAAAAACATTACTACTTTTTGGTATAAGCGGCAACATCGCATTGTTGAAAATATTTTACATTGATAGATCTGGCTCAATTACTTACATAACCAAATTTTCAGAAACATCCCATGTTCCGCTTTCCGTAAACGTCTAAGGTACCTTCGACCGTGGGACACCCTGTATAAATATATGATCTAGCCTAGGTCCCGTTGAGAACCGCGTCTGAATTTATTAAGTAGTCGACGTTTCGACTCCTGCTTTGGAACCATTATGAAGAGACAAAAGTGAAAAAGAGTTTCAGAGTCTAGATCGAACTCGGGGACTCAATCTGCCTACTCCCCAAGAGTCACTAGGTAACTGAACTGAACGTGAATCTGCTCTGCTTCTTTTATTTATAGTTATCGATAGGTTAGAAGGGGATGTCACGTGATGAAGGGGCTGTGTTTTCATTTGTTGGGTATCTACTTTGTTTAATCTGGCAATTATGGAGGTTTATGCTGTAGGAAGGAGAGGGCTGTCATCGCGTCGGTTTAAGCAGAGGGGTCTTTTCTCTAATTCTATAGCTTTGCGAATAGTAGATGCCCTAAGGGAATTAAGAGATATGATAGTCCTACTGTCCTCGAAGTTGATAGAGTGTCCTGGTTGGATATGAAGATACACGAGAGCTGAAGTCGGATCTTTTTTGAGAACTTACAAAGAATGTTCATATTGTTATAAAAATCTACCCAGTCCGTCCATGGTTTCGTTCCGTGAAACATCAATCGCTGGGATAGAAAAAAAGAAGAGCTAGAAGGTTCGGATGAGAAAAAAACTTATCTTGAAATAACTCGACAACTGTAAAATTGATACTGGATTGTACGAGAGGATTCGATGCTTATTTTAAAAGAAGCGGTCCATCATCGCAGTTGTGTATATTTGATGTAAATAAAAGTTCTAGAAAGTGAGAGTGAAAATTAGTTTTTAAATTTTAATTGAACCCACGGAGTATTTAACAAATTTGGTGATCAGAAGTAAAGGATTAAATAAACTTAAAATCGCAATTTGATTTATGGAATACAAAAAAAAATTCAAACAGGTTATGGATGGACTAGATGAAAAAATAGCCCAGATCCTGGAACAACTTTACAAGAAGGAGAAACAACATCAAGAAGAAATTCAACAAAGGTTAGCGAAATCTTTTGATGAAAAACGTAAAATAGAATTAGAAAATCTTGTTTCTACGATGAAAAGCGAACAACAAGATCTTGTCACTGCCATGGAATAAAAAAACAGAAATTTGTTTCCACGATGAAAAGTGAACGACAGAATTTAATTGAAGGATTATTCTCGAAATTTGTAGAAAAACAAGATCAAACTGAACTGACGAGACAAAATGATTTTAAAGTATTTGAAGAGAAACGAATCTAAAATATTAGAAGAAAAAAGACAACTGCAATTTGAACAATTAATGCAAATAGTATCTCAAGTTAATGAAACAGTTGATGGAAAAATGCATATAGTTGAGTCAGACAAAAGAAATAAACGACGACATAAAGATCCTAAAAAGTAATGTGGAGACTCTTGAAATCAAAATAGATGAGGCAGGTGAAATCTGAAATCAGTTCCATTATAAACACGGTAGAAAATGAAGTAAGTGAATTACAAGAAAAAATCAGTGCCACCCAAAACAAGGTAGAAACAGAAATCAAAAAAATGCAACAGGAGTTAAAGCGAGGAAAATACATGAGTAGCAAAGGTTCCGTTAGCAAACCACCCACGTTTGATGGCAGCTCATCTTGACCCATGTATAAACGGCAATATGAAGCCGTGGCAGCAGCTAATGGATGGGATAACTAAGAAAAATTTACGTCTCTTGTAATTTCCTTATGAGGTCCGGCCTTAGAACTCCTCCAAAGCATTCCAGTCGATGAACAAGGCAACTTCGACAAAATCATCGCCATTCCGGACAAGAGATATGACAATCAATCTTTAAGCCAGGTATACCAAGTCCAACTCAATTGCAAAACGCAAAAATCCGGTGAAAACCTCCAAGAATTCGAAGCAGAGATAAGACGCTTAGTACACTTGTCCTATCCAGACCTGCCTGATGAAACGAAAGAGCAGTTGGCCATACAGAGTTTCGTAAACGGCATCAGAGATGTGGATGTACAACGAAATCTAAGACTAAGTGGCGTCAAGTAAAGTAATGAAGCTCTACTTCAGTCGTTAGAAGCAGAGGTCGTCATGAACATGTCCAAGCCGAGGGTCCGGGCAGTTTCCTTTAACCAGGAAGAGTTAGAGTCACCATTTCAAGCACTGTTGGTTGGTATGAACAAACTATTAGAACAGTCACAGAGAATTAATACCAGAAGAGCATGTTACCGTTGTGGACTGACAGGGCACTTTGAACATAATTGTCGAGTGAGGCTACCTGAACGATCACCGACCAGGGGTAACAGAACAGCCACATGTCCAGGGACCGTCGGCCAGTCAGCATAAAGGGCGAATACTGACTGACCCTCCACCAGCCGCCAAAACACTATCCATCCGGGGATTTTGCAGAGATAGCAGCAGCCCAGTCATCAGGGGCACCATCAACGGCCGAGCAATTACCATCACCATCAACACCGGCACCGCTGTGTCCATTGCCAAGTCCAGGGTTTTGAGGGCATCAGAAATCCGGCCAGTTAACAGTAACATCCAGCTCAGAACAGTCACCGGCCAGTGTTACAGATAAGGGACAAAATGATCCGGCATTGGGTCCTGGTAGCGAATATTGAGGATGATTTTATACTGGGTATAGACCTAATTAGCCAGCATGGATTTATGTTCAGCTACCTCCATAAAAATTGTAGCAAAATCCTCAGCCAGAATTCCCGGTCGAACGAAACAGATCATTCATGGGCAGCTGGCAAGCTCTCCTGGGAGCTACGTTGGAATGGTGGAGCCCGTACACTCAGATCATGACTATTTAGTTCGAAGGGCTATAGTTAAAACCGGACGAGATATTCCAATTAGAGTCCTGAATTTATCCAAGAAAGACATCAGAAGGGCCAATGGTCAAGAGACAGCTTGTTTCGAGCCAGTCGAGACCATCGTCAATTGCGAAGAAGGGTACCACACATCGGTGAAGGAGACCGGGCCCAGTAAAGATTTCCTACAACAGTTTACACCTTACACCACTTGAATAGAAAAAAGCCAAGCAATTTATCACAAAGCACTGGCAAATTTTTAACAGTCAAGATGAAACCACCGGTCGCACCAACATCATTCATCACCGAATAGATACCGGAAAGGCTGAACCCATCAGAATACCGCCTAGACGACTACCTTTGGGGCAACAACGGGCAGTAGAGGAAAAAATCGAGTCCGTGTTACAAAATGAAGTTATTGAGCCATCCATCAGCCCATGGTCCGCTCCCGTCGTGCTAGTTAAAAAGAAGGATGGAACTACCCGATTTTGTGTGGATTACAGAAAGTTGAATGACGTCACCAAGAAAGACAGCTGTCCACAACCCCGAATTGATGGGACTCTGACCACACTAGCAGGCTCCCGTTCGTTCTCCACACTAGATCTAAAGAGTGGATATTGGCATTTTGGTCTACATGAAAACGACAGAGAGAAGACAGCGTTCTCCACGACTAAAGGGCTGTTTCAGTTCACGGTCATGCCCTTTGGGCTAATGGAGTATGTAATGAGCGGGGGTAACATGGAGGACGTGCTTAGTATACCTCGACGACATTCTGGTCATGGGTCAGACATTCGACGAAGATCTGAGGAATTTTCCAGAATTAATAACGCCAACCTGAGACTCAACCCGAAGAAGTGTTTCTTGTTCCAAAAGGAATCCGCACCAACGAGGACAAGATAGAAGCCATCCGTGATTGGCCAGTTCCAAGAGAGAAGCATGAACTCCGAAGGTTCTTGGGCCTCTGTTCCTATTACAGGCGATTTGTTGTGCGATTTGCCACCGTTCCCGCGCCTCTACATCGGCAGACCACTGAATCAGTTGGAATCAGGATTGCGAAACATCATTCAGACGACTGCTGGCGGCACTATGTTCCAGCCCAATTCGAGCCTTTCCTACACAGTCCGGCAAGTTCATTTTGGACACCGATGCTAGCAACACAGGTTTGGGGGTCGTCCTTTCCCATGTGCAAGGTGGTGAAGAGAGGGTTCTCGAAACCGGAAAGAAATTATTATGTCACCAGAAAAGAAATTCTTGCAATAATAAGGGCTGTAGACCATTTTCACAAATACTTCTATGGTCGTCAGTTCTTAATCCGAATAGATCATGCCGCTCTCAAATGGCTGAAGGCATGAATAAAACTCTAGACAAAGTTCGCCAGCGATACTACTGGGTGAATTACTTCGAAAACGTCAGAGTTTGGTGCCACAAATGTGACACCTCTGCAGCCAGTAAGGGCCCGAAGACCCGGATCAAGGGCAGAATGCAGCAGTACAATGTGGACGTCCCATTTGAGAGAATTGCGATCGATCTCGCCGGTCCGTTTCCAGAGTCTGAGAGGGGGAACAACTACATTTTGGTCGCAATGGATTACTTCAGTAAATGGCCTGAAGCATATGCGATTCCCATCCAAGAGCCAGCCATTGTAGCGACGGTGCTAGTAGAACAGCTGTTCAGCAGGTTTGGCGTCCCGATGGAACTACATTCAGACCAGGGGCGTAACTTCGAATCGAATGTATTCCAGAAGGTCTGCACGATCTTGGGGATCAGGAAAGCGTGAACAATACCATTGCACCCACAGTCAGACGGAATGGTGGAAAGATCCATCAGGACCTTGTAACAACACCTATGCAAGCTCGTCAGCAATAACCAGCGTGATTGGGATGAGCATATTCGACTATTCCTTTTGGCATATCGCTCAGCCGTACATAATAGTACAGGACAGACTCCAGCCAGGGTCCTATTCGGAAAAGAGCTGCGATTACCCTGCGATTTGGTTTTTGCCTCCCCCGAAGAACCTTCCCAACACATCAACGATTATGCCGACCAGCTCCGACATAACATGCTGGCAATACACGAATTAGCCCGAACGCAAATGTTGGCCACCAGTGGTAGGGGTCGGGTCACTTGAGTCCAGCCCCTCCACTTTCACTTTTGAGTCACGTGACGTCATAAGCTGCGTTCTGATTGGTCGGTTCAAATTTGGCGGGAAATTCGCGATTGAACAGGAGAACAACAGACCAATTTTTCTTATGGGACTACAATCACTTTTAGAAATCGAGCTGGTACGCGGTGGAATCGTCTCGGGCGGGTTATTTATTGCATATGTATGTATGAATAATGTGTGTATTATTTGGTAATGTATGTGTAATTAAAAATACACGTGTAATTGTTGAGATAATTATTATTATTTAGTTAAAGACTTGTACCAGCGCATCCGCCATAATATATGCGACACCTCCACATTTGGTCGCCTATGAACAAGGGTCATTAGCATCGGTATCCCATCAAGGTCAGCCGGCTGGATTTACGATTTTTGCAAGTATTGGCTTGTAAACGGTTGACGTCACTGTTGGAATCGCGTTTCGCGATTTTTACGAGTACAGGTTGTTTTTGCACTAGTAGATAAACAAAGAGAGTTCTGGACTGGAAGTGAGCATAAAGGTAACCAGTCATCGAGTTCTCGCCGGGAGCTGCTACCGAGCTGTTGGTAGATGTTGTTTGGATAAGAAGAAAAAGCCATTGGGAAGAAGAAGATATTGGGGGTGGTCGTAGGGGTGCGTGAAAGACATTTGGGTGTGTCGCAGAGGTGCGCGCCATCTGTTGTTAATAAATGAAAGCCATTGTATTGTGGGTTGCGTGTGTTGCAGAGGTGCACGCCATCTGTTGTTAGTAATTGAAAGTCATTGTATTGTGGGTTGTTGGTTGTGATGGTTACAGAGATAAAACGCTAAATACTTGGCCGGGTATCGAACGTGGCTTGCCTGGTTTGCTTAAGCCTGCATGCGCGAGAACGTCCACTCCTTCGAGTCTATAGTTTTCGTAAGCGACCGCCTACCTGCGCAAGAACGGCAACTCCTTCGAGCCTCTGATTTTGTCGGATGATTCAAGAACGAGCGTAATAATATTGAGACTTGGAAAAATTTTTAATGATGAATCAAGAATTTGATGTTATGGTTTCTAGTAGCCTGCTAATAATTTATAGAATAAAGTAACGAACGAGGTTCAAGATGAGCATAGTGTTTCACCAACTTCTGTTGATAACAGATCGATAAAAATGACTTTACTTAAATCAAGCTTTATAATATTCACATTAATTTTGAAAAATGTCTGGTATGTTAATATACCTTATGGAACCAAGGACATGGCTGTATGCCCTTCAGGGAACTGTTTGAACCGCTCCAACTATACATTGATGGCTCGAGATAGATTAAACGATGGACAGTTGTCTGTATATTTTGCTCGCCTGTCAAACACCACAAAAAATTCAAACTGAAGCTGATATTTTCTGATGACACTGAAGGTGACACTGACTGGATTTCAGCAGCATCTTGCCAAGATGAAAAAACTTTATTATCGAACAGCTCAATGACTATACGTGATGCCAACCTACAAGAAGAGCTCCACAAAGTGCTAATTCTTATTTGTGTAACACTCTCTACAATTACAATATTTTTACTTAAATTAATTGTGAAATGTATAAGGAAAAGAATGAATAATTAAAACACATAGTTATATACAATTTTTTATTTATGTAAAATACTATTCAGAAGCCAATAATAAACTACATCAACATTTTCTTTTGCACATCGTACTGGATCATTGCAGCGGCAGTGAAAAATGCATGGAGAGTCAGAAGGTTCCAGTTCAACAGCGCCTTTGAAATTTTCCAGATTGATTAGGTGATAGTGTGATTCCCATTCTTGGTTAAGCAGTTTTCTCAAATTGTGAATTTTCATCTCTTCAAATTACTTGATAAATAAAAAGTCATATTTCTGATGGCATCATACACATATGTGCGTGCATTTGGTTAGGAAAATTCTCAAAATGTCGTTCATAGTATTCACATCGTAGTGGCCATCAGAGTAGTGGAGTCCATGTAGCCGTTTTTACAAATATCGTACTTGCCTTTTGTCTGCTGCTGATAGATAGTTAAACGGTTTGGGTGGTTTAAACAAAAACACACCTGTGTGTTTACGTGTCTTGATTACCAATTCTTTGGGAACAAATCTTCCCTCGATTTCGAAACCTTGAATGTCGACAATTGCAATTTCCACGGTGAACCGTTGAAAAGCTGTACCGAAACTGATTTTCTAAATAGCTGAGTGATCTAATATAAGCTTCGAACAATTTCGCTGAGTGGGAAAAATTCCATTAGGCAATCGTGGATAATTATGCAGAAGGCTCGGGTCTTATCGGGAAATCCCGTCTGGCTTTCAATATCCAGGCGAATATCTACAGTCGAGGATTTCATGGTGTCCTCACGTCGGGAGCAATCGATGACGAATAGGGTGTGCGTCTTGAATGCAACATAATCCAGTAGAGGGTGTTAGCCGCCGCCAAAGCTGGGATAAAAGTCCGTATACCTTTTGTACGCCTCACCGTACTCACTCTTTGAAAAATCTAAATCAAATCTCTCCATAGGCCAAAATTCGCTATTTAAATTTAGGCGAATATTGGAAATGTGAATATTATCAAATTCCGTGGGATCTTCTTTGATGTTGCTGTGGCGATCCGTTTGGAAGGCTAAGATAACGTAACGCGGGCTTTCCAGTGCGGCACACGTCTTCACAGCCCAAATTTCACGAGTAGCACCTGTTTTGAGAGCAGGCAACTCATTTAGCTCCCATTTACGAAACGATAAAATTATACTGGAATTCGCTTTGACGGCTTGCAGTAAATCCAATTTAACGTCATCGTTTGGAAAAATGTGACGGACTTTGAGTTCGATGTTGTTTATTGTCACTTTACCCTTGGTTGCAGCATCCGTGATTATAAGGCAATCATCATCGCTACGACTTCGCACCAGACGAATTATTTGTTTACCACATATCACCTGCTTGTAGTCGTTGAAGATGGAAAACAAATGTCTCAATTGAATGTACATGTGAAAAGTTTTATCGGCGGCATTCATATACGCTTTATGTGGAAAATTCCACCCGGCTATGAATAGGTCCTTTGAACTGTTGGGGTCGTAGCACAAGTATCCACGAATTGTACTCACGCGACCAGGGTCTCTCACGGTTTCAATTTCCTTGCCGCACAACTCGTACGTAACGCTGTCGAAGAAGAAAGCTCCAGCATTTGGTGATAGAGAAACATCTCCATTGCCTGCTGTCTTCACCACTTGTCCCTGGATTGAGATGCAGGAATCAGCCATGGAAAACCAACAATCTGTTTGATTGACGGTGATTTCAACGATATCATTGTTGCCGAATGACTTGACGTATGGATAGTAGGTTCGCAACTCCTCGCGTCTTACACTATCATCAAAATTTGGTTTGCGGAAGATATCGAACATTTGAGGAGTTGACATGGTAGCCGAGCGTTTGTAGAAACAATCTGTTTGAGAGAGTGAGTGATCTCTTGAGAGGTTTCATAGAAACTGATGGTGGTCGAGGAGCGGTTGACTTCTTATATGATTCTTCATCAAATACAAGTCGACCCATTATTATTGTAGTTGTTTCAGCTCAAGTCGAATGATGATTTCTTCACCACGAAAATTCACAAGTTCAGAGTCTTGATTCAAAATTTGCAATGTGAGGTTATGTATTTCGCTTCTGTTAATCGACAAATAGATTAAATGCTGAGGTGTTTCGTCGATGGCAAAACCAGGATCAACTGCAACGGCAAACTCGTAAATGGTGTGTGAAGGAGTGTTGTTGTAGAAGGCTCCCGATGTAATGTTGCTATCGAGATTAATCGTTCTAACTTTTATAATGTTCACTGGTAAATCGGAACTGTGAACTTGATTGCGTGGTAGCAGCTGTTTAGAGAAGCCCAGAATATCACCGATGCTGTCTTGCGGTTGAAAGTCCACAGCGTACTTGCTGCTGAAAAGCTCACACTTGAGAGTATTGTTGTTGGGTTTCAATGAGAAAATATTCTCAACGTCCTTTGCCAAATGAATGCCAAGTGCCTTTCTAATATAAGCTTCGATGTCACCAATTTTGTATGAACATTCGGGCAAGTCGATGAATGTTTGTGTGTTGTGATCGTCAAACAGGTAGATCTTGTCACCTCTCTCAATGTTTGGAATGCTGTTGTACGAGTGAACATTCAATAAAGCTAGTCCGTAGTTGTAGTTGGGATCCAACTGAATAGGTGGTTGAAAATCAATCGACAGTATTGGGCTGCGACCTTTTAATGTGATGATCACAGACATGACTGAAAATTGGATGCTTGTTAGCTGCTAATATAGGTAAAGGTAAAACAACAATAATGCAAAATATTTATTTTTTATTATAGAGAAATTTCAAGCATAAATGGCCACAATTTGATTGATTGTACGTCTGATAAGAGTCATTGTTGTAGAAGATTCTCACTCCATTGCCAAAGTAGTTGGCTACTTCTCGGGGTGGTTTCAAACATCCAAAGCTATCAAAGTACTGAACGTTGTTTCCATTTCGCACATAAGCTACCCAATGCGTACCGTGATGACTGCTGGTATCCAAATTAACGATGGCAGACTCCTTTGTTTGTGAATGTTTAGGTAAGGCGTCTCTCATAAATACTCCCCTAAAGTGGGGGATCTTCAAATGTTTGGCATATTGCTCAAGCTCCTGATTGTAGAGTGCTCGATTGGGAGCTTTTTTTGCTTCTTTAAGTAAAGCCCGAAGCCGTTGCGGGACTTTTTAAGTCTTCGCAAGCTCTTCCATGGCTTGATTATGGCGCTAGTCCTCCTCCAACTTCTTGCGGTCGTTCTTTGCATCTATCACGGCTTTGGCTACTCCACTGGCACCCCCGGCAAGAGCTCCAAGTGCTGACAACCCCGCAAATAGGGTTATTAGTGGGGGAAAACCACCAATTTTCGAATCAAAAGAAATGACTCGAGGTACACGGATTTTCTTGCGAACACCTGCCTTCTTAATGATTGCTCGAGCTTCTCTCAACGCCAATAATGATGTCTTACGGACATCACTTCCAGATCAGGCAATAGCTCTCTTGATTGGTAGAAACATATTCTGTCGAAAAGATTTTTTCCACATCGTTTTTTGATTCCAAGCCCCATCTTGCGTTTAGCCTTCATGCCTGTAGTTATAAGCCAAGCAGCTGCTTTTCCTCCAAGTGAAGCGTCCTTTGACTTGAATCTCTCCCAGGCTCGATTTTCCAACTCGTAATCAGCCTTATGACGATCCGCCAAAGACTTGTATTTACTGTAGGCGATATCGTGCGCTCGACAAGCAGCGTCTGTCTTATTGATTCCCTGCTGACCCTTGGAGAGACGGTCTTGAAGTTTTGTACCGGGCCCACAAAACTGATAACCAGGTAGATGTAGTTCAAATGGTAATTTAGAAGAATCACCATCATCAGCAAGTCGATACGGACAATTGTTACCAAATTCCCTACGAGCATCATTCTGCGGACCTATTGGTTGCGGAAAAACCAACGCATCGTTATCACTGCTATTCAATGAAAACGGTCTACGATTCGAGAACGCCTACATCTATTCCAAGTCACTCTACCAACCAAAGTACCAGCTCTTACAAGACGTTCTCAAGCTGGTTAAAGGTGTATCGTATTTTCCCTTTAAAGACAACGAAGAAGTAATTGATCCGAGTGAGGCGCGCGAATGTTCAGTATTCATTTTCGATGATGTGAATTGTGATAAACTAAACAAGATTCAGAATTTTTTTTCGATGGGAAGGCACAGGAATATCGAATCAATATATTTATGCCAAACGTATAACAAAATACCTAAGCAACTGATTCGAGACAATTGCAACGTAATTGTCATATTCAGACAAGATGAGGTAAATTTGAAGCACGTATTTGATGAGCACGTGTCTCCCGACATGGACTATGATAAATTTAAGACAATGTGTTCGGAATGCTGGCAAAATCGTTTTGGCTTTATTACAATAGCTAAGGACTTGACTTGAACTTGAATAATGGCTGCTACCGTAAAGGATTCGATAAATATATAAAGGTTCAATAAAGATTATTGCTGTTAGTTGATAAAAATGTCTTCATTGAGTAGCAACATTGCTGCCACTGCTCGAAAGAAAAAGATCAAGCAATTGGCACGTTCTATTCGCAAGAAATATCTTAGTCTGAAGCTGGAGAAGTCGGAACATGATGAAACATTGAATAAACTTTTTAGACCGGTAATGACACCGCTACAAGATATTGCCTCAACTACGGCAAAGTTCTCACTAAGATGCCAATACAGACCATTAAACGTGAAGTAATTAAACAAGAAGTGCAGCAGCTGCCACCAGTCAAAAAACATGAGTTGAAGAACCAATCGCTGAAATTAGTATACATACCAATGATGATGATGATGAGGTTGAGAACGAAACCTTTTACCTCCAGGTGCACACAAGTATCTTGAAGACTATATCACTAAAAGCGATGATATTGACAACATATATGGACCTATATATGACGCTGTAAGTTCCAAATGGTTTCTGGGGCAAAAGGAAATCAATCAGTCGCAGTACAGGTCACATTATCGTTGGTGGGCTACAGTTTCGAGGTACTCCAGGGCTATATCAATTAATATCTTACAAGTCACCTGATTATGCTCCCGATGATTTAGAAGCATACCGAAAAGTGTTGGTAATGACATCAGCACACAAGAATGCAGCAGGTCGTTTGAAAGCTTCAAGTCTATATAAATATACTGAAATTATAAAGCCAATGTTTCCTCCTTTGACAAAGAAGCAACGTTTTGCTGGAACTGGAATGAAGTTAACTTACAATAACAAGCCAATGTAATACGTCTACTGGGATGATCCCAACGAATTGGTTGAATGGCTGAAACTACTGATTGCATCCAAGGAAGCAGGCAACACCTCTCACGACAACGAAATAATTGCCATTTTAAATGAACTTAAGGAAGCTAATATTATATGAGATAAATAAATTTTGAAATTGAAAGTGTATATTATTCTATGGCAAACATGTCAGTTTCACGATTACTTTAAACAAGTTTGGGCGTAGTGCCCATCAGCAACTAATGTCATCAACATCACATAACCTAGCTTTTATGAAAGTGCCATTTTCCTTTACCGCGGAGGGAAATATCGATGCTGAGAAGCTGAAAATTACCAATGTCGAAGTACCGACGAAGGCCATGGATGCCACCAATAAGCAGTACGTTCATAAGAAAATAGCAAACTAAAGAAAGTTTAAGTTTGGTGATATGTTGGCTTAAACTTTTCGAATACTTTACAGTGATGTTTTCACCCTGAGTCTTCATTTTGCAATGCAAGCACATGTCTATATTTATGATAATTTATTATCAATTTATGATTTGCCCTGGTGTTATAGTCTGTTTTTAGTGTCAATCCAACTGTCGTAGCTCGAATCAAACGCAAGCCACCGAACTTTAACCTTGTGGCATTTTCGTTGCAAAATTTTCTCAACGAGATACACATCAGGATAGGCGGCCTTTTGCAATTCTTCTTCGTAAAAGCTCCCTTGAATCGGTGTATCAGACCTATCTTCCAAAATATACGTAACTGGATTAGTTATTTTAACCTGCGTAATTTTAAACAATTCCGTACTCCAGCTGGGAAGGTAACCATTATCAAAAACGTGTTTGGTTTTACTTATTCGCACATCTCCGACTTTCAGTTTTCTTGGTCCAGCAATTTTCAGGTTATTGTATACTTTAAAATCTCCAGCGTTTTTCCTATTAATGTCTGCAGGTCTCATCTTTGTCTTAGAATGTTTTTGATGGTTGTAGTCCTTAACGATTTCCTGTAGAATATCTATCCATTTGTAGGTGCCGTTCAAACTAAAGTACTTGTAGAGCCGTTCTTTCAGCGTTCTAATTACTATTACGGCTTTCAGTCCACTAAATGTACTATAATGATTGATTCCGTTTGACTTCATTAGTTTCTGAAAGCAACTATTGTAGTATTCCTTACCCTGGTCGGTTTGGAGATTTTTCGGGTGCCGTCCTTCCTTGAGAATACTCTCAAAGGCACGAGTTACCTCTTCACCGGATTTCGTTTTCAGCGGTCTCGTCCACACGTACTTTGAAAAGCAATCAATCACCACGAGGAAGAACTTGAAATTACGATTGGATTTTGCATAGAGATCCATTTGTGCGAGATCAGACTGCCAGGAGTCATCGAAACCTTTGATTATTACACGTCGGCGAGGAAACTTTCGTCTCACAGGTCTATGCAGTTCCTTAACGACTTGAACTTTTTCTTTGGAATGTTTTGCTATAGGAGCCATCTTGTATACTGCTTAAAAATAGACAAAGGCATGTTTTTATTGACCCTAATGATGCTTTTTAATTGCAGCAATACTGTCTGCGATTGCTTCAAGTTTTTGATTTTGGTCCAACAGTTGATTTGCAATATCATCATGTAGTTTTTGCATGTCTCGGTATAGGTCAGGCACTACTTTTGTCATCTTGTCTCTAAGTTGAGTTAGATCAGAAAGATCTTTAGCCTTATCCTTTCGAACAATATTTAATACTTCTGCTGCATCAACACTTTTAGGAGCTTGTTTCATAGAAAGTTCCAGATCATTTATACGTTTTTCTTGTGATATACGGTTGTCATTAAACGAGGCTTCAAATTTTGTGATGGTTTCCTTATATTCTTTCCGGGCAGATTCCAACTGAGCTTCTAATGTATTGAATTTTGAAATGAGAAGCGATATATTTTGTAGCTGGGTTTCCATAGCTTGTTCGGTTTTCAACGTGCGAGTATTCATTGCAGCAAAGTTTTGAGCTCCACGTTCCTCGCTAACTTTTTCGTTTTGCTTAAACACAGATAAGGTTTGCTGAACTTCACCAGTGTAGTTGCTGAAAGCTATTTGAAAATCACTATGTAGTTGTTGAAGTCCGTTTGCTATTTTCTTATCAACGTACTGCTTATTGGTGGCATCCATGGCCTTCGTCGGTACTTCGACATTGGTAATTTTCAGCTTCTCAGCATCGATATTTCTCTCCGCGGTAAAGGAAAATGGCACTTTCATAAAAGCTAGGTTATGTGATGTTGATGACATTAGTTGCTGATGGGCACTACGCCCAAACTTGTTTAAAGTCATCGTGAAACTGACATGTTTGCCATAGGATAAGGAATAATGTACACTTTCAATTTCAAAATTTATTTATCTCGTATAATATTAACTTCCTTAAGTTCATTTAAAATGGCAATTATTTCTTTGTCGTGAGAGGTGTTGCCTGCTTCCTTGGATGCAATCAGTAGTTTCAGCCGTTCAACCAATTCGTTGGGATCATCTCAGTAGACGTATTCCATTGGCTTGTTATTGTAAGTTAACTTCATTCCAGCAAAACGTTCAGTACCAGCAAAACGTTGCTTCTTTGTCAAAGGAGGAAACATTGGCTTTATAATTTCAGTATATTTATATAGACTTGAAGCTTTCAAACGACCTGCTGCATTCTTGTGTGCTGATGTCATTACCAACACTTTTCGGTATGCTTCTAAATCATCGGGAGCATAATCAGGTGACTTGTAAAATATTAATTGATATAGCCCTGGAGTACCTCGAAACTGTAGCCCACCAACGATAATGTGACCTGTACTGCGACTGATTGATTTCTTTTTGCCCAAGAAACCATTTGGAACTTGCAGCGTCATATATAGGTCCATATATGTTGTCAATATCATCGCTTTTAGTGATATAGTCTTCAAGATACTTGTGTGCAACTAGAGGATACTGATCCATGTAGTCCACTATTGCTTCTTTAGAGAGATTACCGGGTTCCTCGTTAAAGGTTTCGTTCTCCACCTCATCATCATCATCATTGGTATGTATACTAGTTTCAGCGATTGGTTCTCCATCGAGGTATTGTGTCTCTTCCAACTCATGTTTTTTACTGGTGGCAGCTGCTGCACTTCTTGTTTAATTACTTCACGTTTAATGGTCTGTATTGGCATCTTAGTGAGAACTTTTGCCGTAGTTGAGGCAATATCTTGTAGCGGTGTCATTACCGGTCTAAAGAGTTTATTCAATGTTTCATCATGTTCCGACTTTCCCAGCTTCAGACTAAGATATTTCTTGCGAATAGAACGTGCCAATTGCTTGATCTTTTTCTTTCGAGCAGTGGCAGCAATGTTGCTACTCAATGAAGACATTTTTATCAACTAACAGCAATCATCTTTATTGAACCTTTATATATTTATCGAATCCTTTACGGTAGCGGCCATCATTCAAGTTGAAGTCCTTAGCTATTGTAATAAAGCCAAAACGATTTTGCCAGCATTCCGAACACATTGTCTTAAATTTATCATAGTCCATGTCGGGAGACACGTGCTCATCAAAGACCTGCTTCAAATTTACCTCATCTTGTCTGAATATGACAATTACGTTGCAATTGTCTCGAATCAGTTGCTTAGGTATTTTGCAATACGTTTGGCATAAATATATTGAATCGATATTCCTGTGCCTTCCCATCAAAAAAAATTCTGAATCTTGTTTTGTTTATCACTATTCACATCATCGAAAATGAATACTGAACATTCGCGTGCCTCACTCGGATCAATTACTTCTTCGTTGTCTTTAAAGGGAAAATACGATACACCTTTAACCAGCTTGAGAACGTCTTGTAAGAGCTGATACTTTGGTTGGTAGAGTGACTTGGAATAGATGTAGACTTTCTCGAATCGTAGGCCGTTTTCATTGAATAGCAGTGATAACGATGCGTTGGTCTTTCCGCAACCACTAGGTCCGCAGAATGATGCTCGTAGGGAATTTGGTAACAATTGTCCGTGTCGACTTGCTGATGATGGTGATTCTTCGACAAAGTCCAAATTTTCGATAGGCACTTGAACATCTTGTTGCTTCATATACATCTTACGATATACTGACATCATCCTTATTGCGGATACTAATTAAATACAGCAGTCTATCTCAGTTTCAATCAGTATCATGCTAACTCCCAAAGGAGGTAGTCTACTGAATAGCGCAATCAATAAATTACCATTTGAACTACATCTACCTGGTTATCAGTTTTGTGGGCCCGGTACAAAACTTCAAGACCGTCTCTCCAAGGGTCAGCAGGGAATCAATAAGACAGACGCTGCTTGTCGAGCGCACGATATCGCCTACAGTAAATACAAGTCTTTGGCGGATCGTCATAAGGCTGATTACGAGTTGGAAAATCGAGCCTGGGAGAGATTCAAGTCAAAGGACGCTTCACTTGGAGGAAAAGCTGCTTGGCTTATAACTACAGGCATGAAGGCTAAACGCAAGATGGGGCTTGGAATCAAAAAACGATGTGGAAAAAAATCTTTTCGACAGAATATGTTTCTACCAATCAAGAGAGCTATTGCCTGATCTGGAAATGATGTCCGTAAGACATCATTATTGGCGTTGAGAGAAGCCCGAGCAATCATTAAGAAGGCAGGTGTTCGCAAGAAAATCCGTGTACCTCGAGTCATTTCTTTTGAGTCGAAAATTGGTGGTTTTCCCCCACTAATAACCCTATTTGCGGGGTTGTCACCACTTGGAGCTCTTGCCGGGGGTGCCAGTGGAGTAGCCAAAGCCGTGATAGATGCAAAGAACGACCGCAAGAAGTTGGAGGAGGACTAGCGCCATAATCAAGCCATGGAAGAGCTTGCGAAGACTTAAAAAGTCCCGCAACGGCTTCGGGCTTTACTTAAAGAAGCAAAAAAAGCTCCCAATCGAGCACTCTACAATCACGAGCTTGAGCAATATGCCAAACATTTGAAGATCCCCCACTTTAGGGGAGTATTTATGAGAGACGCCTTACCTAAACATTCACAAACAAAGGAGTCTGCCATCGTTAATTTGGATACCAGCAGTCATCACGGTACGCATTGGGTAGCTTATGTGCGAAATGGAAACACCGTTCAGTACTTTGATAGCTTTGGATGTATGAAACCACCCCGAGAAGTAGCCAACTACTTTGGCAATGGAGTGAAAATCCTCTACAACAATGACTCTTATCAGACGTACAATCAATCAAATTGTGGCCATTTATGCTTGAAATTTCTCTATAATAAAAAATAAATATTTTGCATTATTGTTGTTTTACCTTTACCTATATTAGCAGCTAACAAGCATCCAATTTTCAGTCATGTCTGTGATCATCACATTGAAAGGTCGCAGCCCAATACTGTCGATTGATTTTCAACCACCTATTCAGTTGGATCCCAACTACAACTACGGACTAGCTTTATTGAATTTTCACTCGTACAACAGCATTCCAAACATTGAGAGAGGTGACAAGATCTACCTGTTTGACGATCACAACACGCAAACATTCATCGACTTGCCCGAAGGTTCATACGAAATTGGTGACATCGAAGCTTATATTAGAAAGGCATTCATTTGACAAAGGACGTTGAGAATATTTTCTCATTGAAACCCAACAACAATACTCTCAAGTGTGAACTTTTCAGCAGCAAGTACGCTGTGGACTATCAACCGCAAGACAGCATCGGTGATATTCTGGGCTTCTCTAAACAGCTGCTACCACGCAATCAAGTTGAAAGTTCCGATTTACCAGTGAACATTATAAAAGTTAGAACGATTCATCTCGATAGCATCATCACATCGGGAGCCTTCTACAACAACACTCCTTCACACACCATTTACGAGTTTTCCGTTGCAGTTGATCCTGGTTTTGCCATCGACGAAACACCTCAGCATTTAATCTATTTGTCCTGAGCTGAAACAACTACAATAATAATGGGTCGACTTGTATTTGATGAAGAATCATATAAGAAGTCAACCGCTCCTCGACCACCATCAGTTTCTATGAAACCTCTCAAGAGATCACTCACGCTCTCAAACAGATTGTTTCTACAAACGCTCGGCTACCATGTCAACTCCTCAAATGTTCGATATCTTCCGCAAACCAAATTTTGATGATAGTGTAAGACGCGAGGAGTTGCGAACCTACTATCCATACGTCAAGTCATTCGGCAACAATGATATCGTTGAAATCACCGTCAATCAAACAGATTGTTGGTTTTCCATGGCTGATTCCTGCATCTCAATCCAGGGACAAGTGGTGAAGACAGCAGGCAATGGAGATGTTTCTCTATCACCAAATGCTGGAGCTTTCTTCTTCGACAGCGTTACGTACGAGTTGTGCGGCAAGGAAATTGAAACCGTGAGAGACCCTGGTCGCGTGAGTACAATTCGTGGATACTTGTGCTACGACCCCAACAGTTCAAAGGACCTATTCATAGCCGGGTGGAATTTTCCACATAAAGCTTATATGAATGCCGCCGATAAAACTTTTCACATTTACATTCCATTGGGACATTTGTTTTCCATCTTCAACGACTACAAGCAGGTGATGTGTGGTAAACAAACAATTCGTCTGGTGCGAAGTCGTAGCGATGATGATTGCCTTATAATCACGGATGCTGCTACCAAGGACAAAGTGACAATAAACAACATCGAACTTAAAGTCCGTCACATTTTTCCAAACGATGACGTTAAATTGGATTTACTGCAAGCCGTCAAAGCGGATTCCAGTATAATTTTACCGTTTCGTAAATGGGAGCTAAATGAGTTGCCTGCTCTCAAAACAGGTGCTACTCGTGAAATTTGGGCTGTGAAGACGTGTGCCGCACTGGAAAGCCCTCGTTACGTTATCTTAGCCTTCCAATCGGATCGCCACAGCAACATCAAAGAAGATCCTACGGAATTTGATAATATTCACACTTCCAATATTCGCCTAAATTTAAACAGCGAATTTTGGCCTATGGAGAGATTTGATGTAGATTTTTCAAAGAGTGAGTACGGTGAGGCGTACAAAAGGTATATGGACTTTATCCTAGCTTTGGCGGCGGCAAACACCCTCTACTGGATTATGTTGCATTCAAGACGCACACCCTATTCGTCATCAATTGCTCCCGACGTGAGGACACCATGAAATCATCGACTGTAGATATTCGCCTGGATATTGAAAGCCAGACGGGATTTCCCGATAAGACCCGAGCCTTCTGCATAATTATCCACGATTGCCTAATGGAATTTCCCCCACTCAGCGAAATTGTTCGAAGCTTATATTAGATCACTCAGCTATTTAGAAAATCAGTTTCGGTACAGCTTTTCAACGGTTCACCGTGGAAATTGCAATTGTCGACATTCAAGGTTTCGAAATCGAGGGAAGATTTGTTCCCAAAGAATTGGTAATCAAGACACGTAAACACACAGGTGTGTTTTTGTTTTAACCACCCAAACCGTTTAACTATCTATCAGCAGCAGACAAAAGGCAAGTACGATATTTGGAAAAACGGCTACATGGATTCCACTACTCTGATGGCCACTACGATTGGAATACTATGAACGACATTTTGAGAATATTCCTCACCAAATGCACGCACATATATGTACGAGGCCATCAGATATATGACTTTTTATTTATCAAGTTATTTGAAGAGCTAAAAATTCACAATTTGAGAAAACTGCTTAACCAAGATGGAGAATCACACTATCACCTAATCAATCTGGAAAATTTCAAAGGCGCTGTTGAACTGGAACCTTCCGACTCTCCATGCATTTTTCACTGCCGCTGCAATGATCCAGTACGATGTGCAAAAGAAAATGTTGATGTAGTTTATTATTGGCTTCTGAATAGTATTTTATATAAATAAAACATTGTGTGTTTTAATTATTCATTGTTTTCCTTATACATTTCACAATTAATTTAAGTAATAATATTGTAATTGTAAAGAGTGTTACAGAAATAAGAATTAGCACTTTGTGGAGCTCTTCTTGTAGGTTGGCATCACGTATAGTCATTGAGCTGTTCGATAGTAAAGTTTTTTCATCTTGGCAAGATGCTGCTGAAATCCAGTCAGTGTCACCTTCAGTGTCATCAGAAAATATCAGCTTAAGTTTGAAATTTTTTGTTGTGATTGACAGGCGAGCAAAATATACAGACAACTGTCCATCGTTTAATCTATCTCGAGCCATCAATGTATAGTTGGAGCGGTTCAAACAGTTCCCTGAAGGGCATTCAGCCATGTGCTTGGTTCCATAAGATATATTAACATACAAGACATTTTTCAAAATTGATATGAATATTATAAAGCTTGATTTAAGTTAAGTCATTTTTATCGATCTGCTATGAACAGAAATTGGTGAGACACTATGCTCATCTTGAACCTCGTTCGTTACTTTATTCTATAAATTATTAGCAGGCTACTAGAAACCATAACATCAAATTCTTGATTCATCATTAAAAATTTTTCCAAGTCTCAATATTATTACGCTCGGCCTTGAATCATCCGACAAAATCAAAGACTCGAAGGAGTTGCCGTTCTTGCGCAGGTAGGCGTTCAATGCCTTGAATCATCCGACAAAATCAGAGACTCGAAGGAGTTGCCGTTCTTGCGCAGGTAGGCGGTCGCTTACGAAAACTATAGACTCGAAGGAGTGGACGTTCTCGCGCATGCAGGCTTAAGCAAATCAGGCAAGCCGCGTTTGATACCCGGCAAAGTATTTAGCTTTTTTTCTCTGTAACCATCACAACCAATAACAGATGGTGTGCACCCTGCAATCCACAATACAATGACTTTCAATTATTAACAACAGATGGCGTGTACCTCTGCAACACACGCAACCAACAATACAATGGCTTTCATTTATTAACAACAGATGGCGCGCACCTCTGCGACTCACCCAAATGTCTTTCGCGCACCCCTACGACCACCCCCAATATCTTCTTCTTCCCAATGGCTTCTTCTTCTTATCCAAACAACAACTACCAACAGCTCGGTAGCAGCTCCCGGCGAGAACTCGATGACTGGTTACCTTTATGCTTACTTCCGGTCCAGAACTCTCTTTGTTTATCTACTACTGCAAAAACAAGTCTGTACTCGTAAAAATCGCGAAACGCGATTCCAACAGTGACGTCAACAGTTTACAAGCCATTACTTGCAAAAATCGTAAATCCAGCCGGCTAACCTTGATGGGATACCAATGCTAATGACCCTTGTTCATAGGCGACCAAATATGGAGGTGTCGCGTATATTATGGCGGATGCGCTGGTACAAGTCTTTAACTAAATAATAATAATTATCTCAACAATTACACGTGTATTTTTAATTACACATACATTACCAAACAATACACACATTATTCATACACATACATGCAATAAATAACCCGCCCGGGGCGATTCCAACCGTGACGTCAACCGTTTACAAGCCATTACTTGCAAAAATCGTGAATCCAGCCGGCTTACCTTGATGGGATACCAATGCTAATGACCCCTGTTCATACGCGACCAAATGTGGAGGTGTCGCGTATATTATGGTGGATGCGCTGGTACAAGTCTTTCACTAAATAATAATAATTATCTCAACAATTACACGTGTATTTTTAATTACACTTACATTACCAAACAATACACACATTAGTCATACATACACATGCAATAAATAACGCGCCCGAGACGATACCACCGCGTACCAGCTCGATTTCAAAAAGTGATTTTAGTCCCATAAGAAAAAGTGGTCTGTTGTTCTCCTGTTCAATTTTGAACTTCCCGCCAAATTTGAACCGACCAATCAGAACGCAGCTTATGACGTTACTTGACTCAAAAGTCAAAGTGGAGGGGCTGGACTCAAGTGACCCGACCCCTACTACCAGTGACCGGATGAAGACGCGATACGACCTCAAGACCAATTCAGTCGGGTTCCAAGAGAGAGACAAAGTCTGGCTGTACAACCCCCAACGGAGTAAGGGTAAAGTTCCCAAGATTACACCGGCCTGGGATGGTCCATACGAGGTGATCAAGTGGCTTAATGACGTCGTCTACCGGATCCGTCGAAACCCCAGGGCTAAGTTGAAAGTGGTCCATTTAGATCGACTCGCTTCCTACCATGGAGAGGATATTTCTGATTGGGACGATCAGAATTAAAGGCAGGGCAGTTTTATAAAAATCTATCCAGTTTGTCCCTGGTTTCATTCCGTGAAACATCAATCGCTGGGTTAGAAAAAAAAAGAAGAGCTAGAATGTTCGGATGGGAAAAAAAACGTATCTTGTAATAACTCGACAACTGTAAAATTGATACTCGATTGTTCGAGACGATTCGATGCTGATTTTAAAAGGACCGGTCCATCATGGCAGCAGTCAGTTAGTGACGCGAAGAGCGTATGTTGTATTATTATTGTGATATTCGAATCAGCTATTGTGTATATTTCATGTAAATAAATGTTGTAGAAAGTGAGAGTGAAAATTAGTTTTTACATTTTAATTGAACCCATGGAGTATATAACAATATAGTCGATGGTTTACACGCCTGTTGGTACGACCGATGTAGCTTTGTGGGCAATCACGACATGGAATTTCGTAAACTCCTCGATCCTCTTTAGGTACTGTGTCTTAGGGTTCCCGGTTAAGTTTGCTATAGTTTGACTGGTGTTAAAGACTGTCTTTATTTGATGTCGGTGTAGGATCCGTGCTATTTTGTCAGTGACTCCTCGAATGTACGGAAGGAAGACTATCCGGTGTTTTTGGTCTGTTTCTGATGGGGTTGGTGTATTCGTGGGTTGTTGCGATTGACTCATTAAGCGCGCGCAAGGTGGTCCGGATGAAAACCGTTTTGTCGAAGGATTTGTTGAAGATTAAGTTCGTTTTGTCTATTGTCAATATATGTAAGAACGAAAAAGAGTTTTTATCGTTCGATAAGCATAGCCAGATTGTTTGTCGTTAGTTTAGCTCAAGTGTTTCAAAATGTAAAAATAACAGGAACATATACTTAAATTTACAGTTTCTCACGCCGTAGAATAGATTAGAAAAACGCCAAAAACATGGCCGAAACATCATCAATAAAACATGTAAAATGAAGATGATTTTATCATTTTGAACGACCTAATATCAAGAAAATATATTCATTATTTTATATATAAGTAAGGTCGAAGAAAATATCATACAAAATATATATATATATATATATATATATATATATATATATATATATATGTTGTGACTTACAATATAATAATATAATAAGATATCTATAATAGAAAAGTTTTTGTAAAAATATCAATTACCTACTTTGAATTTTTTGCTTTTAATTCTAGAAAAAAACTAAAGTGAAACAAAGTGGACAGTCGAAATTTCTAATTAAAAATAACAAAAAAGATAGGCTAAAGATTTTGTATTGCATTTGAAAATTTTACTACAGAACAGCAAAAATAATAAAAAAATAATATTATTTCAAAATAAATGTCTCTTGAATATCCTAGATGTCGGTCTTACATCTCGCGTCTTCAAAAATAAATGTTAATAGCTATTTTCTATTTAAAATTTGATTCATAAAAAGTATAATTGTGATTTTCGAATTGATCTGATTCATTTCATTCTTCCTCATTTTCTTCCATTTCGATAATGTCCTGGATTTTCAAAAGAGTTTGATCTCCGATAAACGTGTTTGTTTTAAAAAATCATATAAATGCCAACGGTAGTTTTCAGGGTTTAACTCCGCACATATAATATAGGATCAGGTCCCTTAAGCCACATAGAAAATATCAATAGAAATATCAATACAGCGCTTGTGTTGATATAATTTTTTTTCTATTATCCAATCAAGTGAAAGTAACTGGCATCGACATACTTGTTTATACCTGGCAACATAACAGTTCGTCTAGGAAAATAATGGGCAACCCAACTGCGCACATTCTATAGGTTTTATACTTTTACGAGGGTAAAATTTTCTTATTACCTTGATGATGCAACAATTAATTAAAAATATTTTTTTTGTTAAATAATTAAAAATAGTCTCTCCAGGCTTTTTTAGGCAACCTATACTAAATTTATTATAAAATATGTTTCATTCTATTGTCAGCTCGGTAAAGGTCGACCTAGGTTCTGATCTTCTACTAATCGAAGCTAACTAGGATATCATTTTCTGAAATTCTATAAACGCCTAACATATCTAGGAAGGGAGAAGACTTCTGTACGTACGAGGATGCTTGTTCGGCTAGAGGTTGAAGGGTTTTGGCTAAGTACCGGGCTAATTCTTGGGTGCGGGATTGTACCGAACTGACAATGGGCCTAAGAGGAATGTCTTATGAATCTTGGGTAGTCAGTAAATTTTGGGAATTTTAGAAGACTTTTCACGAGGAATGATGGTCTTTTTGACGTCTAGAGGAAGTTGTGTTCTGTTGATGATTTCCTTGGTCTTTTTCTCTAAGTTAGTAGTCGGAATATTATTAATTATTTCGTAGTCTGGAGTGTGGAGTAGAGAATTCATCTTGTGAACAAAGTCCTTATGGTTGAGACGAACAGTCGCGTTAACTTTTTCGACAGTTATGTCATCGTTGTCATGTAGTTGTTTTAATGCATGTCTTTCGTTTGATTTTGGTGCCTTTGATGTGAGGAGCAATGTCTTGACGAGTATCTTGAGCCTCAATATCTGTTAGTTCAACCAAAGCTACATCAACTTGAAAAATGGTTCTTTCAGTTGTCATTGCGAAATTGAAACCTTTGGATAGGACGTGTAAACTGGTAGAATATAAGGAGAAGTCAGAAAAGTTGTGGACGGTCGTCTGGGGGAGAGAGGTGACAGCAGGTTTTTGTTTTGTAGTAAGTAGTGTTAGTTTATGTTTTTGAGTCACTGTTTTCTTTTGAACCAAGTGTGCAGCTTTATCGCTCGAAATGACCGCGGAAGCCTGTCAGAACATATATATATATATATATATATATATATATATATATATATATATACAGGGTGTAAACGGTTTGAGTGCAAAGATTTTGAAGAACAATACTTCAGGCAAAAACAAATCAAAAAGCTTTATAACATTTTGTAAAATAAACTATAGTTTTGCCAAAAAGGACACATAAAGTTAGAGTTTATGTAGCCCTTGCTACAGTGAATAATAGAATAATTTCGATTTCAAAATGTCGGTAAATCTAAATACGTAAATACTCAAGAGCTTATACATCTTTAATAGCCACATTAAAAATGAAAATTGATTATTTAAACTCGAAATATGCTTTTATATTTTCGTGTAAGTTTCTCCGAATAGATATGGCAACGTGGCATTTTACTTTAACGACGACTGAGAGTTACGATTGTTTTTTGCGATATCGATTCTTGTAAATAAGAATAGATAAACGGTAAAGTGATTTGAATGATATCTATTTAATGATGGTTTGCTTTCCATTTAATATATTTTTTAAATAAATAAAATCGGTTGTGATTAGTGTGTAAGTTCGAAAATTAAGAATAGTGCGACAGTATTTATTTGTGATAAATAATGGCCGATTATACAATTAGGGAAAGACATCACATGCTCTTAATTTATGGGGAAAGCAGACGTAATTGCAGAATAGCAAGAATGTTATACAAGGAAAGGTTTCTAAACAGACGCCTGCCCAATGCTAGGACATTCGTAGCTGTTTCGCAGAGGCTTCTGGAAACAGGTAGTGTAATAGCACAAATAAACAATCGCGGACCACAGCGACATAATCGTATCTTAGCTGCTGAGGATCAAATACTAGACCTTATCGACATCAACCCATATCGTAGCACACGGAGTATTGGAAGTGAGCTGCAAATTTCTCACACTGTTGTTCATAGAACATTACGGGAACAATTGCTCTATCCATATCACATGCAGCGGGTTCAAGGGCTTTCAATTGATGATTTTCAACCAAGACTCAATTTCTGTCGTTGGTTCCTCAGAAAACATCGACAATTTCCTAATTTTGTGAACAACATTTTAACAACAGATGAAGCAAGTTTTAATAGGAATGGTATAATAAATTTTCATAATACGCATTCGTGGTCTGAGTTAAATCCGCACGAAATACGACAGTCAGTATTTCAACACCAATTCTCAGTTAACGTGTGGGCTGGAATAGGTGGTGAATACTTGGTTGGGCCATTTATACTACCTGCACGTTTGACAGGTGAGAATTACCTTTATTTTTTGAAGAACACGCTACCAGATTTGTTAGATGAAGTGAACCTACAAACACGTTCCAATATGTGGTACTTACATGACGGAGCACCTGCCCACGCAAGTCATCTAGTTGTCGACTTCTTAAATAGAACATTTCCCCGTCGTTGAATTGGTCGAAACGGACATATACGTTGGCTAGCAAGATCTCCTGATCTCAATCCTTTAGATTTCTACTTATGGGGACACATGAAAAGTAAGGTTTACACGACTCCAATTATTGACGAGAATGACCTTAGACAACGCATTTTTGACGCTACTGACGAAATCCGAAATATTCCAGGAATTTTTTCTTGCATACGTGAAAATTGGATTAAACGGTGTCGTGCTTGTGTCGATAGTAATGGTGGGCATTTTGAACATTTGCTGTGAATAATCCGTTGTTTCAACTCAGTTCTATCATTATAATAAATCCGGTCAGTAGGATTACATATTTACTTGTCTAATATAAATAATATTAATTAAATCAGTAATAATGACTCTTCGAATAATTTAACTGGTAAAAAACTACATATACAGATCTCTTGAGTTGAATATCCCAACTTTGTATAATTGCATAAAAGAAACCGCCAAATACAAATTCTAATTGCAATACCTTGTATTAAAAACGTAAATATAACAAAATATTTCATACATTTTTAATTAATTCTAAGGTCAATATCATCGGTCAATACAAAAACACAGGTGTTTACTTTTTTTGTCGGCGTAGTCATCCTTTATTATTCGCGCTAAGAGTGAATCTGCTTCGAACGCGAGTGACGTTGCCGGATTGACAATAATTTACTTAATATATTTTAGGGATTTTCTTGGTTATTAAGGCCTACTGACCATAGTGGTATAAGAGTTTTTTGTTTAATTTGGTGTATACTACCTCCACCTAAAATGCATGCACTCAAACTATTTACACCCTGTATATATATATATATATGTGTGTGTGTGTGTGTGTGTCTAGTCGTAGGCTTTCACGGATGGAACAATATGAATAAATATTTATCCGGGAATACATCCGTTCGTTATACTGATTCATGTTTGAATCCTGCAGACGTTTCACCAAGGTCTCACTTCGCATTATCAATGCGTTGTTACGGTGAACTGAGATGTGATCACACAGGAGGAACTAGATTTGCCCTTCTGAAAATTTTACTGATCAGCACTTCCAGCCCCCTGGCCATCCCCCTGAGACTTAAATCAGGTCCTCACGCTAACGCAGTTTTCCTTCTGCATAATCGCTGTCTTCTTGTTGGGATAGCTTGGCTTTGGTTCCGTTGCTTAACCCTATTGGTACTACAGCAACTGTCTTATTTGTGTTACGTGGCTCATTCTTTGCTATGATATATAGCTAATTGTACCATTCTGTGGGCATGCACGTTGTCGTCGTTTGTTTTGTGGGTGTCTGTTGTTCTGTCTTCTCTTTGTTTGGTATGTTGGTTTCCCCCCGTCCCCCCTTGTTGTCTCCTGAAAAAAAAAAAGATTGATATATACTTCTTTTTTTCTGATCTGCCTGAGGTTCTTATTTTATATGCCTCCATCGGAGGTCATATCGCGCCTGATTGGTCAGTATTGAATCCGCCCCCTTCGCTGCCGTGCCGGGTGTGTCACTTGTTGGCGGGTTTGTATTTTGCGTGACGAATTCTGTTTTATTTTGATGTTGATGTCTTCCATGTGTTAGATAGGTGCAGGGCGTCATCACTTTTCTTGATTTCGATGGCTTCTCGTATTAGTCTGGTTTTGTAATGAGTCGTTTGTGCGATCTGTTTGCAACTATCGAAATTGAGTTTATGGCCCGATTGTTGTTGGTGTTGGAAAAGGGCCGATGTTGTCTGTTTATTTTTGACAGCTAATCTGTGCTCATCTAAACGGGCTGAAATTCTCCTGTTCGTTTGTCCGACGTATACCTTGTCGCACGTTCCGCAAGTTATACTATATAGTATATACCCCTTGGTTTTCAAGTTTAACTTTTGTTTTGGGATTTCCTAAACTTGTGCCTATAGTCTGGTGCGGTTTGTATGCCGTCGCTATGTCATGCCTTCGAAGAATTCGGCGAATTGTGTCTGTTGTCCCTTTGATGTATGGTAAGACTACTTTTGTTTTTTCGGTGAGGTTATCGTTTGGTTTTGGCTCATGGTGTTGTTGTGCTATTGCCTTTTTGATTGTGTGGTTTGTGTATCCGTTTTGCCGTAGAGCGGTAGTTATCTGCTTTAATTCGTGTGTTTTATTATTGTCGTCGGTCAGTCGTATGGATCTGGAAACTAGCGTGTTGGCAACTCCCTGTATTTCAGAAGGGTGGTGATGGGATTTGTAGTTTAAGTATCTGTTCGTGTGTGTCGGCTTTCTATATACGGTGTGGTCGAAATGTCCATTCTGGGGGTTTTTTCTTACGAGGACGTCAAGGAAAGGCAGCTGGTTGTTTTCTTCGAGTTCTACTGTAAATTGAATCCTTGGGTGTATGGAGTTTCGGTGCTCCAGGAACTTAAGAAGTTCTTGTTTGTCGAAAGACCATCTTACAAATACATCATCGACATATGTTAGCCATAGCTTTGGCTTTAGGTTTGCTGTTTGTAGTACCTTTTCCTCGAAAGATGTCATGAAGAGGTTTGCCACCTCTGGTGATAGTGGGGACCCCATTCCTGCTCCGTCGGTTTGTTTGTATATGCGGTTGGCATACATAAAATAGGCACTTTTGAGGCAGTGTCGTGACAAATCTATTATGAATTGTGGGAGGTCTTCATTCTCAGATATTTGTTGAAGTGCTTCTTCTACTGGTATGCTTGGGTATAAGCTCTTAACATCGAAACTAGCTATGATGTCTTCTGGTTCTATAGAAATACTGTTGAGAATGCGCGTGAAATGTTTCGAGTTTTTAATGTAAGAATCTGCTTTTTCCACAATGAGTTGTAGGGTGCTGGCTAGATATTTTTCCAAATTGTATACTGGCGAGTTGAAGGCACTAACTATAGGTCGAAGTGGGACTCCGTCTTTATGGATTTTGGGCAAACCGTAGAGCTTTGGGCATCAACTTGACTTTTCTGTGGGGTCAGTTTTTTCTGAAGTTCTTCTTCTATGCGTGAATCTTTAATTTTAGATTTCGTTGTTTTTTCTAGGTAGGTGGTCGGATCTCTGGAAGATGGTTCGTAACTTGAGTCCTTGTCGAGAACTTGCTTCATTTTGTCCTGGTAGACAATAGTGTTCATTACGACATTGGAGTTTCCTTTATCGGCAGGTAGGATGATGATGTTTTTGGATTCTTTGAGAGTTTTGACGGCTTTCATTTCCTGTCGGCTGAGGTTTGCTTGAGGTAGTTTCGCGGATCTGATGACTTGGGCGACGTCTTGCCTTATGTGCTCTGCTGTTTGTTTATCTAAATTTGCGAGGCTTGTTTCGACATTGGAGATGATTTCCTCGATCGGAATTTTCTTCGGAGCTATAGCAAAGTTGAAACCTTTACTAAGGACACTGATTTCTATGGTGGATAGTGGGTGATTGGAGATGTTGTGGACACTGCGGATGTTGTGGGCTGTGGGTTGTTCGTATTTCCGAGACTTTGTTTGTAGATTTTCCAATTTCCTCTGGAGTTTGGAGGAACTGGCGCACCGAGACCAGACCAGACATCCTCGAAACCCCAAACCTCTTCATGACATATTTCGAGAAAAAGGCACTACAAACAGCAAACCTAAAGCCAAAGCTATGGCTAAGATATGTCGATGATGTATTTGTAATATGGTCTTTCGGCAAACAAGAACTCCTTAAGTTCCCGGAGCACCTAAACTCCATACACCCAAGGATTCAATTTACAGTAGAACTTGAAGAAAACTACCAGCTGCCTTTTCTTGACGTCCTCGTAAGAAAAAACCCTCAGAATGGACATTTCGACCACACCGTATATAGAAAGCCGACACACACGAACAGATACTTAAACCACAAATCCCAACACCACCCTTCTCAAATACAGGGAGTTGCCAACACGCTACTTTCCAGATCCATACGACTGACCGACGACAATAACAAAACACACGAATTAAAACAGATAACTACCGCTCTACGATACACAAACCACACAATCAAAAAGGCAATAGCACAACAACACCATGAGCCAAAACCAAACAATGACCTCACCGAAAAAACAAAAGTAGTCTTACCATACATCAAAGGGACAATAGACACAATTGGCTGAATTCTTCGAAGGCATGACATAGCGACGGCATACAAACCGCACCAGACTATACGCACAAGTTTAGGAAATCCCAAAACAAAAGTTAAACTTGAAAACCAAGGGGTATATAGTATAACTTGCGGAACGTGCGACAAGGTATACGTCGGACAAACTAACAGGAGAATTTCAGCCCGTTTAGATGTGCACAGATTAGCTGACAAAAATAAACAGACAACATCGGCCCTTTTCCAACACCAACAACAATCGGGCCATAAAATCAATTTCGATAGTTGCAAACAGATCCACAAACGACTCATTACAAAACCAGACTAATACGAGAAGCCATCGAAATCGAGAAAAGTGGACTCTAAACAAAAGAGATAACGCCCTACACCTATCTAACACAAGGAAGACATCAATATCAAAATAAAACAGAATTCGTCACGCAAAATACAAACCTGCCAACAAGTGACACACCCGGCACGGTAGCGAAGGGGGCGGATTCAATACTGACCAATCAGGCGCGATATGACCTCCCACGGAGGCATATAAAATAAGAAGCTCAGGCAGATCAGAAAAAAAGAAGTATATAACAATCTTTTTTTTCAGGAGAAAACAAGGGGGGGCGGGGGGAAACCAACCTACCAAACAAAGAGAAGACAGAACAACACACACCCACAAAACAAACGACGACAACGTGCACGCCCACAGAAGGGACAATTAGCTATATATCATAGCAAAGAATGAGCCACGTAACACAAATAAGACAGTTGCTGTAGTACCAATAAGGTAAAGCAACGGAACCAAACCAAAGCCAAGCTATCCCAACAAGAAGACAGCGATTATGCAGAAGGAAAACTGCGTTAGCGTGAGGACCTCAGTTAAGTCTCATGGGGGTGGATGGCAAGGGGGCTGGAAGTGCTCATCAGTAAAATTTTCTGAAGGACAAATTTAGTTCCTGGGCTCGCGCATGGGTGTGTGTGATCACATCTCAGTTTACCGTAACAACGCATTGATAATGCCAAGTGAGACCTTGGCGAAACGTCTGCAGGATTCAAACATGAATTGAACAGTATAACAAACGGATGTATTCCCGGATAAATATTTCTTCATATTGTTCCATCCGTGAAAGCCTACGACTAGACATTGTACACCTCTACGGGGAGGAGACTCTCATAGCCACGAAGAACTACGAAAAACTGAGAGGAAACAGATGTATTTCGCTGTGCACCCTCAACTTTCTAATCAACTGCCGCAATCAGAACTCGCTTCCAACTTTCACAAAGCTGTCACACCATACAAGAAACTTCATCTGGATACTCATTTATATTGACTCAATTTATAAAGTTCTTTCCATATATTTATCATTTTTCCCATTATACCATAAACAATTTATTAAATTTCATAATTGTTGTCCTTCATCAACTTTTAAAAATCATTCCAAGTGTTTAATGTAATTCAAGCCTTACAATTGTTGACTTGGCTTTATGTGGATTCACGTATTTTCGGAACACTACACCAAACGACACAACTTAAAAATAATTTGACATTTCAAACTTCATAATCAAATTCTAATTTGACAAACAAAACATAATAATCAACTACACGTTGAAACGTATATCTGAGACATAAGAAATCATAAGAGAGTTTTAACCTTCAAATCGTGAGTATTTATGCTTTTTCTGTAACAATTGACTAACGGGTGCGTTATGTCTTCCCCGTTCCTCAGTTTGGCTAAAAAGTCATTTGTTTTCTTGAATTTTGCGTTAGTCTGGCCATGGTCATTTTCGATCCATCCCACGGGTTTTTCCATATAAAAAAATAATTTTGCTTTTCCCTATTTATTTATTTATTTAGCTCATACACAATCCATAGAAAATCACCTAAGCAATAATACAATGTAATGTACCCTGTAAGAGAGAGATAAACTCTCTGTGCACAGGAGCTAGGAGAATACAAAAAAAATTAAAAAATAATACAAAATTGAATTACACGCTAGAAGATTTATTTCTAATGAGCGCCAAAAGGTGACATTAGACAAATGATATTCTCGTACTGAGGCCAACATGGCCCAATGATCCTACTTGGTAATTACAGTATTTAAGTGATTACGTTATATCAGTAATAACATATACTTATACATACGCACTTCCAAAATACACATATACTGTTTTATGGTCTATACTCATACATACATCATACTCACATATATCGCTATACAAATATTCTTCTACATTTATATCTATAGTATCCGAATTAATTTCTACCTATTTCTTATAATATATGGACTTGTACTATCTAGGCGTTGTATTTGAAACCCACAGTTTTAGCTTTTTTTATCATTTGTTTTATACAATTCATTGCTTTAAGATTGTTGTCTAGTTTATTGAAATATTTAATGGCTTGGTATTTAGAATTCTGTATACTGCAATTTTTAGTTATTTTTGGAAGTAACAGTGGTCTATTTCTTGTTATACTATTCGAGTGAAAATATTTATCTTTTAAGCTGTCATAATGAAACTTCTTTCTAATATAAAACATTGTTTTAGGCTTAAAGGAATTTGATCTACTGTTAGCTTATCTATTTTGGCTCTTTTTAGTAACCTGTTTTGTATATTGATTAGTACATCAATCACTTTATTGTACGCTCCTCCCCAAGCTAGTATCCCATACATAGTAAATCCTTAGTAATGTTTTTGCATGCATAAATTCAGACAGTTTTTTGAATATGAAGATTAAATATTTATATTTGCTAACTCCATGCTCTATGTGTCTTTCCCATTTAAGGTGTCTGTCGAAATATACACCCAAATACTTGCATGTGTCTACTCTTTTCAATTCTTGACCATCTATGTTTATTTCTAAATTTTTTGGTATGCTATCTATGTAGCTTCCGAAGGTTATATAAACTGTTTTATTCAGGTTCAATGATAACTGGTTACTGCGGAGCCATTTACTGATTATTTTTATGTAGTTCTCCGTAATGAGTTGGGTCTCGCTCCAAGAATTACCCCTGCTTATTACTACGGTATCATCCGCATAAGATAATATGGAATTATTGGGTAATCTAAACAGCAGGTCATTTATGTATAGGAGAAACAGTAATGGTCCTAGTATAGTGCCTTGTGGTACTCCCGTAGCTAGTTTATCTTTGCTACTTTTGTAGTTAGTAATTCTTACAAACTGATACCTATCTGTCAAATAACTTTTTATGAGATTTAGGGTAATTCCTCTAATCCCATAGTTGTTTAGCTTTTCCAATAATATCTCATGGTTAACCGTATCAAAAGCATTCTTCAAATCAAGGAAAGTTGCTATGATAGGCTCTTTCTTTTCTATTTTATCGGTAATTAACTGGTGAACTAGGTAGATGGCATCTTTCGTGCCTTTGTTTTTTAAAAACCCGTATTGTTTATCCGAGATTATGTTGCAGCCTGTTACGAAGTCAAGAATCCTTTTATGCAATATTTTTTCTAAGACTTTAGCTATATTTGATATTAACGAGATTGGCCTGTAATTAGTACATCATAATTTATCACCATTTTTGTAGATCGGTACTACCTCAGCGGTTTTCAATGCATCTGGCCACGTAGACGTTTCAATACATTTGTTAAATATATATTCCAGAGGTAGTGTTATATATTCGGCAATGTGCTTCAGAGTTTTTACATTTATACCATCTAGTCCACCGGATTTTTCTTTTAAGTTCATAATTATCTTATTTAATTCTATACGATTCATTGGTGTTAGAAACATGCTTCTATTATTTGGTGTTGGATGCTCAATGTTATTATTATTTGGCCTATTAATTTGATTTGCTAATTCAGGTTCAATATTACAGAAGAATTTATTAAATTCGCTGGCAATTCTTTGAGTATCGGATATTTCTTCATGATTTACTCGAATTTTGTCAATATTATTTTTATTATTATTCAATATTATTATTTATTAATGTTGCGATTTTTGTTAATTTTGTTAATGATAAACTTCCAGAAAAGCTTGCTGATATTTTGTATGGATTCAACCTTTGATTTATCATTCATTATTTTTGCAAGAGTAATTACTTTTTTTAACACTTATAATTTTTGTATTCATTTTTTAATCTTATGTTTGTAACATCTAGTGTCCACATGCTATACAGAAATTCTTTTGGATTACAAGAGATTATGATATGTAGGTCAATGAATTCTTGGGTCATCTTGATATATTTTTTAACATTTTTTCTACTTTAAGCTACTTCATCTTAAATTTAACTATAAGTTCCTTTTAGTCTATAAGTTTTTCTATAATAAATTATTCTTAGCTTACTGAAATTAGAATATTATGTATTTTTAAGAAGCTGCGTGATTTGATTTTCATGCCCTGTTATAATATTTCTTAATCTACTTTATTTCACCGTGGTCTCATATATATAATTGTATTAATTAAGTTTATTTAATTTTAGCCTGGATGATTATTTTTTAATTGGGTTCCTTTACCACTTATATATGGATCTATTCTACTTATGTAGGTACAGATTTTAGAAAATAACACCTTAATATCTATTTATAACATTTTTACATTCTCAGTAAGTCTTCATTGTATACTTTTATCAACAAACAACTTATTCTATGTCTACTATACAAATATTAATAATTTTAAAGAAATATTATTGTCTCAGACAAGCATGTTACAATTTACGTATTGTTGATTACTTTTATGTTTTTTTGGGCAATAACACCACAATCGAAATAAAACGACGTATATTGAAGGAAAACCAAACGTCTCAAAGTCTATTCTGACTTCGTTGTCAATGGCTTTATATTTATTGATGTAAATTGCAAAACGAAAATTATTATGACATAATGAACCCGAATTATTCTCGACCTTCTGTCATATAGAATAATCCAAACAACCGTCCTGAAAGGACCGACCACTTCAACCAACATCAAAATGATGGTTATTCCCACTATCCAGACTTACAATTACTTACGACTATGAGGATGATCTTCAAAATTATCCTATCGTTGAACAAACTTTCGAAGATACTCCTATCGAGCCCTTTAATAGTCATCAATATCAGGATTTTCTAGCGCTTCTGAGCCTAGACCAACCTCCCGATTCGACAACAACTTTGTGCGTAGTCGAAACCCAAATTCAAAACCTGAATCTGGACGATTTGAACCCCGACTTGAACTTCCCGGAGCAACTATTTCTTTAAGCCCACTCCTTACTGTGAACTCTAAAAATCTATATTACATTCTTGACGCTTCTTCTAAATTCAAACTACTTATTGATACCGGAGCTGATCTTCAAAGAAAATACCGTAAAAAATTTGACACAAAGATCTCCTGAAAGGGTAACGATTCAAGGTATTACCCATGAAAAAATTCCTATTTCACAATCTACCCTAATTCCATTCGCTCCACGTAACCCACATAAAGTTTTCATATACGATTTGGACATTGAGTTTGACGGCATACTAGGTTTAGATTTTCTTGAACACTATGAATGCATAGTTGACTTAAAATCTAAACAGCTAATAACAAATTTTAAAACCATCCCTTTACACAAAGTTCCCGATAACGATCAACCCTTGACTGATGTACCCGACACACCCAATGTTAAGCCAAATATTACTTCACAAACACCTACACAAAACAAAATAACCATTGAGGCACGCACAGAAAAGATCTTTAAATTTAAATGCGATCTCTCTAACATCGACGCCATCTTACCAACTCAAGAAATTGACAGAGTACGACTTTCAAACGCACTCGTACACATTAACGCAAATGGTGAATTTCTAACTTCTATCATCAATGCTAACGCGATGCCCAAAACAGTTAACTTTTCTGATTTAAAACTGGAACCACTTGACAAAACTCATCCTCTTGTGAATTTAAACACCGATGACTATCATGATTTCCAATACACAGACAGAAACTCGACTATTAGACAACAAATTAGAACTGAACATCTCAATGACGAAGAACGCGAACAAATCACTAATCTTTGTTTGGAATTTCAAGACATTTTCTATCTTGAAGGTGACGTCTTGGCTTTCACTAACGATTTTCACATTCGATTGATACGAATAACGCAAAGCCCGTTTTCACTAAATCATATAGATATCCTCAAGTTCATAAAGAGGAAATGAAAACCCAAATTGGAAAAATGCTTGAATAAGGTATCATTAGGCACTCCTCATCTCCTTGGTCCTCCCCTGTATGGGTCGTCCCCAAGAAGCTCGATGCTTCTGGTAAACAAAAGTGGCGAGTTGTTATCGATTACAGGAAATTAAATAAATTAACTGTAGACGATAAATATCCTCTGCCAAATATCTCTGATGTTCTCGACCAACTTGGAAAGTGTCAATATTTTTCGACACTGGATCTCGATTCCGGGTTCCATCAGTTGGAAATCCAAGAGGAAGATATTCCTAAGACTAGCTTTTCTGTCGAAAATGGTCATTACGAATTTGTTCGTATGCCATTTGGTTTAAAAAATGCACCTTCTACTTTTCAGAGGGTCATGGACAATATTCTTCTGGGTATCCAGAATGAACTTTGTCTCGACTACATGGATGATATCAGCGTCTACTCTCCGACAATCCATGAACATATTTCCCGGTTAACAGAAGTTTTTAAACCTCAAAATTCAACCTTCGTAAAGAAGTGGCTTATATTGGCCTTCTTATCACACAAGAAAGTGTAAAACCAAACCCTTCAAAGGTTGAATGTATTCAGAACTTTCCGCAACCCCAAACTCCGAAAGACATTAAATCTTTTCTTGGTCTCGCTGGGTATTACAGACGCTTCATACCAAATTTTGCGAAGATCTCTAAACCTCTGACTAAACTACTCCAAAAAGACGTCAAATACATCTTTGACGCAGATTGCAAGTCTTCCTTCAATAAACTGAAGCAAACCCTTGTATCTGATCCAATCCTGATATATCCAAACTTTAAAGAACCCTTCCTGCTCACTACTGATGCTAGTGCTTTTGCTATAGGAGCGGTTCTTTTTCAAGGCCCTGTGGAAAAAATCTCCCTATTGCATACGCTTCTCGTACCCTCTGTGCTGCAGAGACATCATATTCTACCATCGAACGAGAATTGTTGGCCATAGTTTGGGCTGTTAAGCACCACAGAACTTTTTGGGAGAAGGTTTACACTTCTGTGTGACCACCGTCCGCTTACTTGGCTGTTTTCCATCAAAGATCCTGGCAGTCGTCTAGCCAGATGGCCCCTTAAGCTAGAGGAATACAATTATAAGATCGAGTACAGGCCCGGCAAGGTAAACCAAAACGCGGATGCTCTTTCTCGCATCAAAATCGACTATTTCAAGCAATGTGCTGATTTCCTTTCAAAAATCAAAATTTTCGCTAAGAACGAAACTGACTCCGAACAACCTGAAAATTCTGACAATGACGACGAACATGCCAAAAGAATTATCGCTGAGTTTAATCGATTTGTTCAACTCTACAAAACTGAGTCAATAATCGATTACTCTAAAATTGAAATATCCAATTCTCAACTTCTAGACAAGTCCCACACACGCATTGTCTCACATCTTTTCAAAATTATTTATAACAACCAAGATGAATTCAACGACTGCGAAACATACTGCATAGAAAATAACATAGAACTTCCCATTCTTGAAATTTTATCATTCATTCTCTCCGACAAAGAAATCAAGCTCAAAATCTGCCAAACCATTGTTACAACTCCAACCGAAGACGAAGTTCCTATAATAATACAACAATACCACTGTGGTAAAAACAACCTCCATCGTGGCATTAACGAAACAATCAGACGTATTAGGGAAAAATACAATTGGACCGGCTTAATTAGAACTGTAGAACAATTCATCAAATCCTGCGAAACTTGCCAAAAGGTAAAGTTCTGTAAGAAAAACTTAAGTGCACATTTTGTTATTACAGAAACACCCAAGACTCCTTTCGAACGTATTAACATTGACATCTTCGAATATCCATCTAGAAATCATGCACTGACTATTAGGGACGAACTCACGAAATTTACGCAAGCCTAACCCATAAACGACAAAACAGCTTCGTAAACACCCTTCTGATTTTCATTCAACATTACGGAACTCCACTTCGCATCCATTGTGACTATGGACATGAATTTGATAACACCTTAATGCGGGATTTACGCCAACTATACGACATAAAACTGACATTCTCCAGCGTTCAACATCCCGAGTCAAACGGTTCTATTGAAAGATTTCACGCGACCTTAGCAGAAATTATAAGGGCAAATACAGCGGAACATCCAGACGAACATCCATTTAACGTCCTCTCTTATGCCATCATCTGTTATAATAACAGGAAAAATAAAACCACCGGTTTCACGCCCTATGAACTCATATTTGGGCACAGTTCAAGTAGGCCTCCAGAAACCCTTTACAACCAGGAAAAACTTTTTTCGAAATACGTAAGAGACCTAAATAACAGAATGGACTATTATTACAGACTCGCCCGTGCGGTTTGACCAACACGTTTCTACTAAACAACCCGATTATAAAGTAGGCAACAAAGTCTACGTAAAAGAGTCCCAAATCAAAAACAAAGCTGAACGGAACAAATTCAACGGCCCCTTCGAAAATACCGCAATACGAAAGTACTCTGCCACCGTCATAAATTTGCAAACAAACCAAATAACTAAAGTTAACTTTGACAGACTAAAACCTTATTTTGAATAAATCCCTTCTTTTCAGATTCTGTGGACTGTTTTTAGTCGTGAACCTTCAACAGTACTCCATTACGCCTGTTAATAATACTACAGGAGTTTTCTTCCATGAAGAAGGCACCCTTAAAATTTCTAATGAAGAATGGACACTCCTTGTTTACAAAGATCTAGGCCCCATTCGAGACGCTATTTTAAACAACGACAATATACTGAACAGACTTTTAGATACTATTAACAACAACAAAACTAACATTAAAATCTTCAAATCAAAAGTACAGACACATGTAAGCCTCCTGAAACAAATATCAAAATCTGTTAATATCAAATATACCGAAATTTTCGCTGACACTGAGACTTTACCAACAGAAATAAACACGGACCATTAACTGACTGGGATCAATATGGAAATCTATTTCCGGTAACTTAGATGCATCAGACGGAGAATACTTTAGTGACTCTATAAACAAAATTACTAAAGACCAACATCAAATCGAGAACTTAATGAAACGACAATTATCAGTAACAACTTCGGTCATTAAGAACCTTAACACCACAATACAAAAATTTCAGTCCGAAGAAAAAATATTTTCGGAAAATATTGAAGCAATTAGGAAGTCAATTGAGTTCATTACAGACGATCTTGCTTTTTATGAACTTCAGGCCAATGTCTTAGATTTGTGTGAAAGTTTAATGGAAAGTTACGTATACATTAAAGATACTCTTAACGATGTATTAACTGCAGTCTCTTTCGCACGTCTCAAAATTTTACATAGTTCAATTATAAACCCAGTAGATTTGGTCGATTCCCTTCAGAAAATATCACAGTCACTTCATGAAAATAACTTACCATTTCCAACCCATAGTTCAAATGTTGCTTGATACATCGATTTAATAGAATTGGAAGCTTTTCAGATCAATACTAAAATTGTTTTTGTACTAAAAATCCCCTTAGTCAATCCTGAAACTTATACACTGTCCCGTTTGTATCCTATCCCAGTTTTGGATTATCGAACGGGATTTCACTATATTCTTCCAACAAAATTAAAATATATCCCGAGAGATGACGATTCGCTATTGTACGCATCTTTCGAAGACCTGAGTGACTGTAAGTCATTATCTAAAGAACATAAGATATGTTCCAAAGTTATTCCACACACCATAGACAAAAAAGCCCTCTGCGAAGCACAGCTTCTTAGACAGCCAGCAGCACTTCCTTCAACTTGCAAGCCTTTAATATTATATGCCGAAGAGTATAATATTCAAGAGATTGATCTGTACCTTTGGTTAATCTCGATTTCCGGATAGTTGCCCATCAACATCGAGTGCAAGGGAGAATATGTCGTTACACAATCCATATCGACAAATTCTCTATTGACCATCCAACCCAGTTGCAATGCCTTCATCGGTAACACCAGGGTCCATGCCAGAAGGACCACCAACAACATTGACAGCATCACACTTAAGAGTCACCCAGTCAACATCCCCTACAACTGTTGCGACAACCAGTCAACTTCCAAATTTGAAACCCATGAGATTACAGGAATTGGATGCCAGAGACTTGAATATCGCTAACCATAAGCTTAGCCAATACTCTAGGGAATTGGAAAAGCTCCTAGACCAACCATTCTTGGAGAAACACACCTCCTGGTTTACGATTATCACAATGGGAACAACCGCAATTGTGGTTGCCCTCCTTTCCATCAGCATCATCAGGAAGATTTTCCAAAAGCCTCCAACCATCAGCCTTTCTGCCGATCCAGCACCACCACCAGGTCCATCAACCATCAAGCCCAGGGTAAAACTCCATAGCCTTCTTAGTCCTGTCGAGGATATTGAATTGCAGAACCTCCCTTAAAAGTCGATGCTGTAGCATCAACTTTTTTCTATGGATGGGAGTTGTTATATAAGTTATTCCATCGACTTATATGAAACCACATCGCAACAGTTCCCAAGCTGAGTCAGCATCCACGTGTCGTCTCAGGTTACTTTTCGACGACGTACATCCGTGAGAACTGCAAGCGCGGCGACAGCCTAGTCAGCGTTCTTAGGTTATAAATTATACATTTTCCTTGTATCATTATTTATTATTACTTACAGTTTTGCCTAGTTTTGTTTACCACGTAATTTTGTCTTTTTATTGTTATAAAGTTTTATTGTTATTTTCAAGTTATTATTTTTATTAAAAGTATTGTGCAACTATAAATAAAATGTTTTTTAAAAAGAGAAATTTTCAAAGTGTGATATAACATAACATGGAACAGGGCCGATGTCGTTTGTTTATTTTTGACAGCTAACTTGTGTTCCTCTCTTTGGGCTGAAATTCTCCTGTTCGTTTGTCCGACGTATACCTTATCGCACGTTGCGCACGTTATACTATATACCCCTTGGTTTTCAAATTTTACTTTTGGTTTCGGGTTTCCTAAACTTGTGCCTATAGTCTGGTGCGCTTTGTATGCTGTCGCTATATCATGCCTTCGAAAAATTCGGCCAATTCTGTCCGTTGTCCCTTTGATGTAAGGTAAGACTACTTTTGGTTTTTCGGTGAGGTCATCTTTTGGTTTTGACTCATGGTCTTGTTGTGCTATTGCTTCACCTCTCAGTTCACCGTAACAACGCATTGAGAATGGTAACTGAGACCTTGGCGAAACGTCTGCAGGATTCAAAGATGAATCAATATAACGAACGGATGTATTCTAGGATAAATATTTTTTCACATTGTTCCATCCGTGAAAGCCTACGACTAGACATTGTATACCTCTACGGGGAGGAGACTTTCAAAGCCACAAAGACCTATGAAAAACTGAGAGGAAAAAGAAGTATTTTGCTGTGCAACCTCAACTTTCTGATCAACTGCCGCAATCAGAACTTGCTACCAACATTCACAAAGCTGTACACCACACAAGAAACAGGAAAACTAAAGCCATTCTGGATAAAGGAAGCAGGGCCCTTCTCAAAGAACAAATAAACAGAATCCGCTAAGAAGAGAGCTAAACAGAAAAACAACTATACTACCTCCTCCTGAAGCTCAGCCGCCAATTACACGGAGTACTGTGGGACCGAGTGGAGCTGCTAACATACTGGCTCACCGAGACCGACAAAATACAAACATTTTCCAAACTCCAGAAAAAATTGGAGAATCTACCAACAAAGTCTCGGAAATACGAACAACCCACAGCCGACGACAAGATCCGCAGTGCCCACAACATCACGAACTACCCACTATCCAGCACAGAAAGTAGTGTTCTTAGTAAAGGTTTCAACTTTGCTATAGCTCCGAAGAAAATTCCGATCGAGGAAATCATCTCCAATGTCGAAACGAGCCTCGCAAATTGTGATAAACAAACGGCAGAGCAGATAAGGCAAGATATCGCCCAAGTTATCAGATATGCGAAACCACCGCAACCAAACCTCAGTCGACAGGAAATGAAAGCCCTCAAGACTCTCAAAGAATCCGAAAACATCACCATACTACCAGCCGATAAAGGAAACTCCACCGTCATAATGAACACTAAAGACTACCAGGACAAAATGAAGCAGTTTCTCGACAAGTTACAAACCATCGCCCAGAGACCCGACCACCTACCTAGAAAAAACAACGAAATCCAAAATTAAAGATTCACCCATAGAAGAAGAACTACAGAAAAAACTGATCCCCAGAGAAAAGTCAAGTCGATGCCAAAAGCTCTATGGTTTGCCCAAAATCCATAAAGACGGAGTACCACTTGGACCTATAGTTTATAACGGAAAACCTCTTGCTGTTGTGGAGGCATCCATCATAATACTGACTAGCTCAGCAAAGCACATCTCAAAATGGTGGGTGCGAATTTTTTCTTTTCCAACTTTGGACACCTTAGAGAGGGCGCCAGACACACACAAACATATAGGCAGCAAAATAAGACAAATTTACACTTACAGTTATATTGACAATTTAAAAATAGTGGCCAAGCCAAAACAACAATTTCTTTCAATTACAATAGTGCAGTTTGATCAGTATACAATCAGTAAGTAGTGACTTTAGACTTATCTGGTGTAATGCTCTCTGGTTATGGCCGGGCTGTCTGGTTCCTCAGCTATATCGGGAGATGGAGAGAGAGACAGTTGATTTAGAGGGTTCCGAAGCCTTCTAGGTAGCCGTGACTTTACTGGTTGGAGCTTCCCTGACGACTAGTAGCAGTAAATAGTCGCCCCTATGGTGGTAGGTGCTATTCCTCTAGCGTCCTTGGGTCCAGCTCATTTTTGTGCATGCAGGAAAAAGATAAAACAGAGAATTAGTACGTGCTACCCCTTGATTGGACTTGCTGAACTCCCCCAAAATTCTAAATTTTGCCCCGGTTTGGAACTGACATACGATAAGTCACTTGAATGTCTATGCAATATAACGATAGAGTCTCTATTTACATTGATACTTATGGTCCACTATTATTACAATAATGTTCTTTGATATGAAATCAATTTATTTGTGAGTTATAGATAAACCGAAAATACAATTACAGAAAAACTTCCTTCTCTCTGCAAGAGAGGTACGATAAGGTATTACAATAATTATTACAACAATGAAGATTAAATTTCTCGAAAAATATACTAAATTAAGATAAGTGATTGGATCCAAATATATGCTAATACAAAGATAAAGATAACAGATCTGATCATATGCTAATACAAAATTTAAGATAACAGATTTGATCATATGCTAATACAAAATAAAGATAACAGATTTGATCATATGCTAATACAAAATAAAGATAACAGATTTGATCATATGCTAATACAAAATTTAAGATAACAGATTTGATCAAAAGTCTACGATACCAGAACGATATTCCTTAGATAGCAAGGAAAATATTATAAATAAGACAAATTTCCTGTTTATTTACTTTAGTGAAAAGATAATGATTTCTAAGTACTATTAACTTCGGTTGATTTTATTTATTTTACCTGACTGAAGGTCATGGAAATTTTCATAAATCTTTCCAAATTTATAAACAATTTGGTGTGATAGTTACCACCTTTAAACGGTGTGAAGGAGTTTCAGCAAGTATCTTGTATGAGCAAATTAAATAAAAAATTATTAATAATAACGCCCGCAAATAGATATACATATATTCACATATATAGCTAGGTAAATTGCAGCTAATTAAGGAAACAACTGAAAGAGAAGATATATATGACATAAGTAAAATATCGGAAAATTGTTCTGTGCTACTTCTAAAATCTAGCAAGAAAAACCCTGGTCAGCTAACTGTAAATCAAATACGTTCCCTAATTTAAAGAGAGGTTACGAAGTAAGTGATATAAAAACAATTCTACAGTGAATGTGTTTAAATTTAATAAAAAAATAAAAGCAATCTAGGTAAGACTTTAGATATAGAAAAATCACTTACTTCGCTTTCCTCCTCTGCTAAGTAGACTAGGTTGCCATCCAAATTTCCCAGATTAGCTTCCCCTTTTCCTTCAAACCTAGCAATGGTGGTCTCGGAAAGCAAACAAAATGGCTTCACTGTACGTGATTGCAACGGAAAATCAGGAATTCTCCCTTCCAGCTACAACCCTAGAAAATGATAAAACCACAGTTTCTGTTCCTAGTTTATAAGAGAGATGTAAATTAAAGAGAAAAAGAAATATATTTATATATATATATATATATATATATATATATACATATATATATATATATACACACACATATATATATATAAAGGCAAAAAGCAGTAGCACCAAGCACGTGTTCCAATAGGAAGGTTATGCTCTATAAAAAATTATAAAAAAATTGATTCCTTTTCACCACCTAAACAAGAAAAGAAAATAGATCATGTAGAGTAAATACTTAAACAATGCGACGAAGCTATATGATGAACTCTGGTCGGGAAAACATCTTCACACAGCTTGGGAATTTCAGCTACGATAAAAAATAAGACATGTGCATATATACATATATCTACGATAGATAAAAGATAAATCGATATTTCAATTGATCGGTATTTTCACCATCAATTATACTATAAGAAACGGTACAGATAATTTAATCGCGAGAAAAGAATATATACTTGCTTTACTCACTTTCTTCGGTAATCGAAACGGTACGATAAGATAAAAAATGGCTTCCTGAAAATGTCAAAATAATCGATCTGGTCTCGTCGATTGACAAAAGGGAAGAGAGAGAATCCAAAAACGTGAATTTTTCGCCGGTACCCAGCAAATAAGTACCGCGCAGGTTTCTTAATGCGGTAGACGATACACAGAGTCGAAATGAGAATTAATTCAAAGACAAATAAATGGATTAATATTACCGATTTAGTTCATTGTACGAGTTACATTATGAAAATTAATCATTAGGCGATATAAGGGATAACGAAACATACTTTTGGAATTAAATAATCAGCCATGCAAAGCGAATAAAATCCAAATTGAGGAATATTTAATTTAATAACAGCTAAAAGCGAGATACTAATGTTTTACGTACCTGAGATGATATTCTGAACTCAACAGGGTTGGCGTACAAATTTTACTTAAAACCAAAATATAGAAAAATTATTAACATTTGCCCAAAGTGACGATTTAATCGTTACACACCCCGGTCACGTGGGGAAAATTTTTCACACTGCAATTGTGAAAAATTTTGTAGCGAGAATACTCTAATGAGTCCCATTCTAATTTAACAAGATACTAGAAGCATCTACTCTCGAATTATTCAACAGAGTAGTTAAATAGGAAAACTTCAAGTTGATAACGAAAAGAGAGAAGATATATGTTCGGTAAAAGTAGATGTCGAATTTAGGGAGCTTAATAGTTCAGATTTAATGATTCAGAGGTAATTCGAAAAGTAAAGAAAATTCAGAAACATCTAATCGTTTTACACTGCTTGCAGAAAAATTTATTAAATCCATATCGAAATTTACTAGATATATTCTGGAAGATATTTCAGTATATAATAATTAAATTAGACTGATTTAACGGTATCATCTGTTGTAGACAAACATGATTCACGGTATCAAATGTTTGAATTCAACTCTATATTCAAGATAAAATTTAAGGTAAGATAAGGAAAATACTTAAACCTAGTAAAGAGTTAGCAACATTTGCCGAAAGGAAATTCACCCTCCTCACATCCATGGAAGTGAAACCGCTCGCTGCACCGGGGTACAGATATTCTTTTCGAGTCTAGATGTAAAAAGCTCGCCGTTGAATCATCCGTAGCTCACTACATCCCCAAAGCATCGAAAAGTCCCACACTCCCTAAACAGAAGGAGCCGAAATGGGCCACATGGCGATCTACTAACTAAAGGAATTATTCATACAAATACGAGGATACTCCCTCGTCTGGAACTGTTGGCCAATCTTCCGATTATACAAGTAGGTGGGGCTAAGATCGAACATAGTAGTACCACCCAGCATATTATTGAGGCTTCTCGAAGATACAACGGCCTAAGTAATGCTCACCTCAACTATCCAAACGGTATTCCGATAAATAATGAACATTATCATAAAACTGTCTATATAGCCAAAAAATTAATTGTATCCACGATAAACGGTATCTTCATTCTTGAGAATTACGGTAATTTGATAAGAAATATACACATATACAGAAGATAAAGAAAATCAAAATTTATTATTCTCATAAGACTAAGATAACTTCATGAATTGTCACTGTAAGAGATGATAAACTACTAGATTTTAGAATATGCTGGTATTACTATAGACTAATAGTGGTTTGACAAAGGAAACTGGTAGTGGAGAATGACAAATAGTTCGGAAGAACATCAAATACTCTAAAAAAAAACTCCACTATGGTAGGGTACGACAAATCGTATAAAATTAGTTCTTACCAATACCTAAACCAGACATCTGTGAAATCCACTTGACGGTACAAGTTGATAGAAATAGAAAATTACGCCAGACAAATCTATAAGTACAGCAGTATATTCGGTATATAAGATACTCTGAAAAAAAACATACCTAAAATCTGAAAACGTTATGAAAAATAGTTCAGCCAGTTGGTAAAATACTAAAGTGAAATTGACAATCAGTGAAAATCGAGACTTGGGTCTTGGAATCTAAGAAATTGTTCCAGATAAACATCAGATCAGAATCCAAATTCCCAAAAATGCATCTTAAATCAACAAAAGCTAGTGCATCAAATGCATACCACTCGATAAGTCGATAACTGAAATAGGTATAAGAAAAGGTAGACAAGAAAATATCATTAGTTCGACAAACTAGCAACTATTATATATAACGATGAGTTAATTTGTTCAGCGATAATTCATACGATGACATTCTGGACAAACCAGAAAGAAGGTAAAGTGACCTAAAATTCACAGCAAAGCATAAGCTGATGAGAGGGACCAAGGAAAAGATACAAGAGATAGGAACGATATGAATTAGTCTACAGAAGACCTAGATGTTATGGGAAACCTGGGGCTCCAGATGGACGGCTTTTACGTCCCCACTGGGATCCTGGCTTGGGGTATTCGTCGGCCCACCCAAGAGACCAAGAAAAGAAGAATTAGTCTGTAGAAGACCTAGATGTTATGGGAAACTTGGGGCTCCAGATGGACGGCTTTTACGTCCCCACTGGGATCCTGGCTTGGGGTATTCGTCGGCCCACCCAAGAGACCAAGAAAAGATAAGATATATAAGGTAAGAAACAGAAACGAAACGATAGCATAGAATAGTACAACAATAAAGGAAGTATTCAGAGAAGTTTGGTAATCGATAGACAGATACGGTGAAATGGTACGATATTACTCCAAGGATGAATCGTCTTCTGAATTCGAAGATTCGTAGGAAGAATGCTCCTTCCCAACTTCGTGGTCGGAAAAATAGGATTTCAAATCCTTAACATGCCAATTGCCTAAATTATTCCCAGCGGAATCCTTCAATTGGTAAACAAGATTAGATAATTTCCGAATAATAGTACACGGAATGAATTTCGGCGCTAATTTGGCGGAATAATCATTAGCTGCTTTTGATAAGGTATAATTCTTTTTCCACACTCTATCCCCAACATGAAAATTAACTTCTCGTTTGCGGAGGTTATATTGATGAGAGTTTCTCAAGTATGCCTGGTGTAACCTTTTTCGAATGTCGACAAATAGTTTTGGAAATTTTTGTATATCCTCAGACTTCTGAAGATTGTCGGAAATCGTGGGAAAATTTGTATTATTCTTAGATATCTTCCCATAGTAATCCCCAGTCAAAGGAACGTTGCGGCCAAAAACCAAAAATGAAGGGGCAAAATGGGTAACATCGTGTTTAGCTAGACGAATGGCTTGGGCGATTTTAAAAATGTTGACATCCCAGTCTTTATGATTATCAAAAATAAAACTACGGATACAGGTAACTATGGATCTGTTAATTCGCTCTGTGTGATTCACTTGAGCATGATATTTAGCGTTGTAAAATATTTTCTGGATTTTATAAGCTTCCATCAGGGACTTGAATTCCTTACTGGTGAACTGACTACCGTTATCACAACAAAACACCTGTGGGACTCCATACACTAAGAACAGTTGGGTTTCGATAAATTTTGTGATTCTCTTAGAGGTAGCGGTAGGCATTGGGTGGACTAAAACATACTTGGTAAACCAATCCACGAGCACTAATAGATATTGGTTTCGATTTTTCGACCTCGGATAAGGACCTAACAAATCAGCTGACACCATTTGGAACGGGAAGTTAATATTCCGATATGATCCCATTAAACCAGCACGAGGTAAATTTGAACTCTTGCAGGCATTGCAAATATCACACTTCCTAACATAACGGTAAATATCCTGTCTCATTTTGGGCCAGTAATAGAGTTCTATTATGCGATGAAAAGTCTTCGATACACCAAAATGACCTGCGGTAGCATCATCATGAAATTTTTGAAAAATCTCTAGTCGATTTCCTTGAGGCACAACTATTTTCCAGTCAGTAGTATTGCTAACGATATCGTGGTGAGCAAAAACGTGCTTATAAAGGATGTTATTTTCTACCCTGAACGAAGGGTAATTTTCTGGAGCCTTTTTAACTCGCTCAATCATAGAGAGGTACCATTTATCGGGTTTGAGATTGGAAAGATCGAGAGTGGAGGTTTCAGGTATGGACCTAGACAATGCATCTGCTACTACATTTTGTGATCCCTTGCGGTGCACTACCTTGAACTTGAACTGGGACAAACGAATTAACCAACGAGCTAACCTTCCTGATGGATTTGGAATGTTTGTCAACCATTTAAGGGAAGCATGATCGCTTACAACTGTAAACTCGGTTCCTAACAAATATCCTTGAAATTTCTCAATGCCGAAAATGACTGCCCATAATTCCTTTTCACTGACTGAATAATTCCGCTGCGTTTTCGTTAAGGTTTTGCTAGCATACGCTATGGGGTGCTCCAAACCATCACATTTCTGGTAAAGAATGGCTCCAACTCCGTAATCTGACGCATCACACTGGACAACGAAAGGTTTAGTGAAATCAGGGCTGGCTAAAACTGGTGCAGAGGTTAGACTTCTTTTAATTTCGGTAAAAGCATCATCCGCTTCTTGGGTCCAGATAATTGGTTGTCCTTTCTTTCTACCTTGCAATAAGTTGGAAATTGGTGCAGAGATCGAGGCAAAGTTTTTTATGAACCTCCTATACCAACTAGCTAATCCTAGTAGCCGACGAATTTCGGTAGTCGTCTTGGGCTTAGGAAAATTTAAAATAGCTGACACCTTCTCCGGATCGGTTCTTAAACCTTCTTGATCTACGACAAAGCCTAAATAGTTTAAGGAGGGTCGACAGAATTCGCATTTCTTCCAATTTACGGTGAGGTTGGCATTCTTGAGACGTTGATACACAGATTTTAAGACACGAATATGAGTTTCAAAATCGGGAGTTGCAACGATAATATCATCTAAAAATACGAAACAATACGGCTCTAAGGCAGGTCCAATTACCATGTCCATCAGTCTAACCATAGTTTTTGGGCTATTTGACAAACCGAAGGGCATGACACAAAATTCGAATAAACCCTTACCATAAACAGCAAAGCTAGTTTTGGGTCGAGAAGATTCCTCTAGAGGGATTTGGAAAAATGCCTGTTTTAGGTCGATAGAAGTCAGAAACTTAGCATCCCTGAGTTTATTTAAAATGGAATCAACTAAAGGCATGGGATACTGGTCGGGAACAGTTACTTCATTCAATTTCCTGCCATCAAAACAGACACGATACTCTCCAGAACGTTTTTCCACCAACCACAAGGGACTACACCAAGGTGACTTAGAGGGTTGGATGACTCCTAACTTCAACATTTCATCCACTTGTTTGTTTAGCTCTTTCTGCATAGCCGGAGATAAAGGGTATTGCCTGGATGCAATGGGCTTAGCATTACCGGTATCGATACTATGGGTGATTAAATGTGTCCTACCGATTTTGTCCGGAGGTGACAAACTCAGAAATAAGTCCATGATCTTTTGTAATTCGAGTTGTTGATCCGGGGACAGGTCGGAAACGGATTGAATAGTATTAATCGTGAAAATTTGTGTGACTTGATGTTTGTACGATAGGGAGGAAAAGTTAGCTTTTATCTGGAATTGTTGCAGGAAATCCATACCTAATATAAGACTATGTTTAACGGAAGGAATAATCAATACTTTAAGATAGTTGACGACATTGTTAAGAGAGATAGGTAACATGACATATCCTAGGAAATCTTGAGGTTGACCATCAGCGGTAGTTATTACCAAAGGGTCCTGGTACTGAATAGGTAAATTAAAGTCCTGCAGGATTGAGAGTCCAGTTGATCCCAATACTGAAGAGGTACTGCCACTATCTACCAAAGCTGTTATTGGCCTATCGAAAATGTTTACCGGAAGATACGGTCTGTTATCTAAAGGTTTCCTAACAAATAGGGGACTCAAATTACATGTGGGACGACAGAAAGCTTTAACCTTCAGGAGCCACTGATTCCATTCCTGAGGGGAGAATAGTGTACCAGACTTTATTGAGGAGAAGACGTTTTGCCTTTCCCATTGATGTGGGGAGGAGTGGAGGAACTTGGTACTGGACTTTGGGTTGAAGTGCTGGCGACAGCGTCCAGATGTCCATCTCCAGCTGGTTCGTTTTTTGCCGTTTCGGCTAGACAATGAGAACAATTCCGCTTCGTTACTTCCTTTGTACCACATCCAAAACAGAAAAATTTTCGGGGATGTTTGCAAACATTATAAGTATGTCCTACCAAATTACAATTCCAACATCGTGGCCCGGAAACATTTACGGTACTAACATTTCGAGAAGTAAAGCTAGGCGAAAAACTAACATTTCGAGAAGACGAGAGATGGGGTGAGAAACTTAAATTTCGAGATGAGTTGGTTCTCAAGGAACTGGGTGCTGACACTGAATAACTCAGATCTGGTTCTAACAATCCACTGGAGGAACTGGGAGGTGGTCGGTAACGTTTACTCCAAGTCATGGATTCCTCTAATTGACGACACACATCAGATAATTGGTCTACGGTATCAATAGTAATTAAAGCGAGGTGAGAGAGGAAATGGGGAGCTAAATTTCGACGAATTTTGTTTACGATGGTCTTCTCATCCGGCTTCGTAGAGAGACGGTTGAACAGTCCTACCATACAGGCTACGAACAGAGTAACCTTCTCGTTAACTCCTTGAGTTCGAGTGTCTATCTCGCGTTGCAGATCTTCATCATAAAAATATGGTAAAAAGTCCTTTTTCAATCTATTCACCAATTGGTCCCAGGTTCCAATTTTATCCTTGATGCTAATGTACCAGGTTAATGCTGTTCCTTTGAATAAGTCACATGCAGAGACAAACAGTTCGTCCTTGCTAACACCTCGGGCAATTCTTAACGTTTCTACTTTCTCCAGAAAAGAATGAACAGATTCTCTGGGATTTTGTCCGGTAAAATAAAGGTTCCACTTAAAGGGAGAAACTGACTTAAAGACAGGGGTATTTGACGAAAATGATTGGCCATGAGATACTTGCTGAGGGGTAGACGCTGAAGGTACTAATTTAAAAGCCAAATCGCCTTCCAACATGAGTAGTTCAGTCTGCAGATCAGATTTTTCTTTTTCCTCTTCATCAGAGTTCTCGGACAAACGGTGTATTCTACCCGAAAGATGGGTAAGGCGGGTTGAGATTCGCTTATATATACTGCAAGTGGTAGTTCCAGCAAAACTAGAAATTTGGGTCTTGAGATCGGCTATAGTTTCCCTAATTTCAACAACGTCATCGTCATGCGGGAGTGGGCTAGATAAGACACTTTGAACAAAGCTACGATTTGCATTTTCTTGACTTAATGCTCCTCTTAGCAGTTTACGCTTGGAGTCAACATCTCCTATAGGTTTTACCTTGCGAATCAACAATTCATAGTCCAATTCTTTAACCTTCAAATGATTTGGGTCCATTTTAGATCTATACTACTGAATACGGATGGGCAGATAAAAATAATAGATAGTCAAAGGAAATTCTAATCAAAAGTAAGGTAACAGATAACAATTAATGTCAGTCGACGAGAAAATTTTCACGGTACAATAATCAACTATAACTAACAGATATTAAAGTTCCCACACGGTACTTACTGAGTGATATGGGCGGTAAGATAAAATAAGGTAAATAATACCACACCACTCAAAAACAACAAAACGATATAGTGGGTACAGTGATCCCGAGTTAAGAGATTTAAAACGATAAGATAATTTACTTCCAAGTAACGGTAAACGATAATAGGTAATTGATTTCAAGTAAACGGTACACAGTAATCGATATTTTAAATTTAAATTAGATAAAGTGCATTTTTGGAAGCCATGAATAATTATTAAAATTATTTAAGATAAGTAATCAAATGTTTCAATTATTTGATATAAATAATCAACCAAGTTAATTTAATTCTCTACGAGAAAAGATATAAAAGATATGTCCGATAATAGAAATTCTGATCAAACCTACTTATTTTGCTGCGACGTCTGTCTGTGCCAAATTTATATTAAAGTGTCCACGTTGGTTTGCCAATTTTTATATTAAAGCGTCGACGTTGGTTCGCCAATTTTTATATTAAAGCCCCCGTTGGCTCGCCAATTTTATAACGGAAAACCTCTTGCTGTTGTGGAGGCATCCATCATAATACTGACTAGCTCAGCAAAGCACATCTCAAAATGGTGGGTGCGAATTTTTTCTTTTCCAACTTTGGACACCTTAGAGAGGGCGCCAGACACACACAAACATATAGGCAGCAAAATAAGACAAATTTACACTTACAGTTATATTGACAATTTAAAAATAGTGGCCAAGCCAAAACAACAATTTCTTTCAATTACAATAGTGCAGTTTGATCAGTATACAATCAGTAAGTAGTGACTTTAGACTTATCTGGTGTAATGCTCTCTGGTTATGGCCGGGCTGTCTGGTTCCTCAGCTATATCGGGAGAGAGAGAGAGAGACAGTTGATTTAGAGGGTTCCGAAGCCTTCTAGGTAGCCGTGACTTTACTGGTTGGAGCTTCCCTGACGACTAGTAGCAGTAAATAGTCGCCCCTATGGTGGTAGGTGCTATTCCTCTAGCGTCCTTGGGTCCAGCTCATTTTTGTGCATGCAGGAAAAAGATAAAACAGAGAATTAGTACGTGCTACCCCTTGATTGGACTTGCTGAACTCCCCCAAAATTCTAAATTCTGCCCCGGTTTGGAACTGACATACGATAAGTCACTTGAATGTCTATGCAATATAACGAGAGAGTCTCTATTTACATTGATACTTATGGTCCACTATTATTACAATAATGTTCTTTGATATGAAATCAATTTATTTGTGAGTTATAGATAAACCGAAAATACAATTACAGAAAAACTTCCTTCTCTCTGCAAGAGAGGTACGATAAGGTATTACAATAATTATTACAACAATGAAGATTAAATTTCTCGAAAAATATACTAAATTAAGATAAGTGATTGGATCCAAATATATGCTAATACAAAGATAAAGATAACAGATCTGATCATATGCTAATACAAAATTTAAGATAACAGATTTGATCATATGCTAATACAAAATAAAGATAACAGATTTGATCATATGCTAATACAAAATAAAGATAACAGATTTGATCATATGCTAATACAAAATTTAAGATAACAGATTTGATCAAAAGTCTACGATACCAGAACGATATTCCTTAGATAGCAAGGAAAATATTATAAATAAGACAAATTTCCTGTTTATTTACTTTAGTGAAAAGATAATGATTTCTAAGTACTATTAACTTCGGTTGATTTTATTTATTTTACCTGACTGAAGGTCATGGAAATTTTCATAAATCTTTCCAAATTTATAAACAATTTGGTGTGATAGTTACCACCTTTAAACGGTGTGAAGGAGTTTCAGCAAGTATCTTGTATGAGCAAATTAAATATTAAATTATTAATAATAACGCCCGCAAATAGATATACATATATTCACATATATAGCTAGGTAAATTGCAGCTAATTAAGGAAACAACTGAAAGAGAAGATATATATGACATAAGTAAAATATCGGAAAATTGTTCTGTGCTACTTCTAAAATCTAGCAAGAAAAACCCTGGTCAGCTAACTGTAAATCAAATACGTTCCCTAATTTAAAGAGAGGTTACGAAGTAAGTGATATAAAAACAATTCTACAGTGAATGTGTTTAAATTTAATAAAAAAATAAAAGCAATCTAGGTAAGACTTTAGATATAGAAAAATCACTTACTTCGCTTTCCTCCTCTGCTAAGTAGACTAGGTTGCCATCCAAATTTCCCAGATTAGCTTCCCCTTTTCCTTCAAACCTAGCAATGGTGGTCTCGGAAAGCAAACAAAATGGCTTCACTGTACGTGATTGCAACGGAAAATCAGGAATTCTCCCTTCCAGCTACAACCCTAGAAAATGATAAAACCACAGTTTCTGTTCCTAGTTTATAAGAGAGATGTAAATTAAAGAGAAAAAGATATATATATATATATATATATATACATATATATATATATACACACATATATATATATAAAGGCAAAAAGCAGTAGCACCAAGCACGTGTTCCAATAGGAAGGTTATGCTCTATAAAAAATTATAAAAAAATTGATTCCTTTTCACCACCTAAACAAGAAAAGAAAATAGATCATGTAGAGTAAATACTTAAACAATGCGACGAAGCTATATGATGAACTCTGGTCGGGAAAACATCTTCACACAGCTTGGGAATTTCAGCTACGATAAAAAATAAGACATGTGCATATATACATATATCTACGATAGATAAAAGATAAATCGATATTTCAATTGATCGGTATTTTCACCATCAATTATACTATAAGAAACGGTACAGATAATTTAATCGCGAGAAAAGAATATATACTTGCTTTACTCACTTTCTTCGGTAATCGAAACGGTACGATAAGATAAAAAATGGCTTCCTGAAAATGCCAAAATAATCGATCTGGTCTCGTCGATTGACAAAAGGGAAGAGAGAGAATCCAAAAACGTGAATTTTTCGCCGGTACCCAGCAAATAAGTACCGCGCAGGTTTCTTAATGCGGTAGACGATACACAGAGTCGAAATGAGAATTAATTCAAAGACAAATAAATGGATTAATATTACCGATTTAGTTCATTGTACGAGTTACATTATGAAAATTAATCATTAGGCGATATAAGGGATAACGAAACATACTTTTGGAATTAAATAATCAGCCATGCAAAGCGAATAAAATCCAAATTGAGGAATATTTAATTTAATAACAGCTAAAAGCGAGATACTAATGTTTTACGTACCTGAGATGATATTCTGAACTCAACAGGGTTGGCGTACAAATTTTACTTAAAACCAAAATATAGAAAAATTATTAACATTTGCCCAAAGTGACGATTTAATCGTTACAAGTTAGTGCTTTCAACTGGCCGGTTTACAACTTGGAAAAAAATCTAGCCAGTACCCTACAACCAATTGTGGAAAAAGCAGATTCCTACATTAAAAACTCGGAACATTTTACACGCCTTCTCAATAGAATTTCTATAGAACCAGAAGATATCATAGCTAGTTTCGATGTTAAGTCCTTATATCCAAGCATACCGGTAGAAGAAGCCTTCAACAAATATCTGAAAATGAAAACCTCCCACAATTCGTAATAGATTTGTCACGACACTGCCTAAAAAGTGCCTATTTTATGTATGACAACCGCATATATAAACAAACCAACGGAGCCGCAATGGGGTCCCCACTATCACTAGCCTTGGCAAATCTCTTGATGACCTATTTCGAGAAAAAGGCACTACAAACAGCAAACCTGAACCTAAAGATACGTCGATGACGTATTTGTCATATGGCCTTTTAGTTAACAAGAAATCCTCAAGTTCCTGGAGCACCTAAACTCAATACACCCCAGGATTTTATTTACATTAGAACTTGAAGAAAACAACCAGCTGCTGCCTTTCCTCGACGTTCTCGTAAGGAAAAACCCCCAAAATGGGCATTTCGACCACACCGTTTATAGAAAGCCGACACCCAGGAACAGATATTTAAACTACAAATCTCATCACCACCCATCTCAAATACAGGGAGTTGCCAACACGTTAATTTCCAGATCCATATGACTAACAGACGACAATAGCAAAACACACGAATTAAAACAGATAACTACCGCTCTACGACAAAACGGATACACAAACCACACTATCAAAAGCAATGGCACAACAAGACCATGAGCCAAAACCAAAAACTGACCTCACCGAAAAACCAAAAGTAGTCTTACCATACATCAAAGGGACAACGGACAAGATTGACCGAATTCTTCGAAGGCATGATATAGCGACAGCATACAAACCGCACCAGACTATAGGCACAAGTTTAGGAAATCCCAAACCAAGAGTAAAACTTGGAAACAAAGGGGTATATAGTATAACGAACAGGAGAATTTCAGTCCGTTTAGAGGAACACGAAATTCTACCAATTGTGTCAACTCCAAACAAAATTCAACTTGTTTTTTATATGTAATTAATAGGACCTTATTTGTGAGCACATTTTTAATGCATAGGCTTAATGATATAAGGTATGGCAAAGAGGCAGAAAGTGGAAATTAAAGACAAAAATTTAGTTAACTTGAAATTTCTTAAAATTAAATAATTCAGCTGTTAACCTATAGGATAATATAATAAATAAAAATAAATGACAATTCCATTCGAATTGAAATTTCAAAATAATCTGGTTCATTTTACTACTAATACTTATTCAATTTCCATTTGTATGGTTAATTAATAGTAAATGCAAAGATTCATCAAAAATGTTGGTAAGTACATACATATACTCATATACATATAATCGGATATTTGGTATAATTTTTCTAAAGATGACGTGATTCAGTTTAATTTCAACTCTCTTACACTTATTAAAATAGTCATTACAATGATTCCACTTTATAATATATTTCCACCACCCTGTATATAACTGTTCATGGCAACTCATTGCGGGCCACAAATTAACATAAGAACGCATAATATTTACCATCAAAAAATCGTCTAGCCGGCACTTTTTACTTTAAAATCTTAAAAGGTTCAACTGTAAAAATGTAATGTTAGAAAAATATCAAGTAGTGATAAAATTCTTATAAGATCCTACACATCAATTTGTATTGAATTAATTTTTCTAGAGCAGTTTTAATAGTCACAATCTCGTTCTTTCTCGGTAATACGATTGACCCCGATTTGTACATGCCAAAACCCCGAAATGGATTTTCGACAAAATAAGATGCATAGAAATAAACAAACATTATATTTATTATATTATTAAATAAATAAGAAAAAAAATATTTGCAGCATATCACAACTTGTTTTTTAACAAGTATGTGATATGCTTTTGAACATTAAACAATTTCTAACCGACTGCTAATTTTTAGATAAGATGTTAAAATTAATTTATAAGATTATCTTATGTCAAATGAAACTGCAAATTGATTCGTCTTATTTTATTGCTAATACTTGTTCAAGCTTTGTTTGCAAATGGCATACATATAAATAATTAAATATATATTTGCATATCATATCTCCTGAGTGTTTTCGTAGTTTTTGATCATGGATGCATATGCATATTGTTATTAGATTTGTGAGACATTCATGACTAAAAGAATGTACATACTCTAATCTTGAGGTTCGGAAATCAAATTTATCAATTAGCTTTACAATCTCTAAATTGGGTACTTACATATAAGACTTTTCATTTGGATTCTTCTGTAAATGCGCAAACTTCGTATACGTAAACACATTCGCTTTGGTCACTTCAGTAATAGCTCTCATCGTTTTTGTAAAAAAAATTAACGTCATAAATGAATAGAAAGAAGGCTTTCACAGCATACATCTTTGTAAGTAAAAGTCGATTAATTTGGTAATATTTTTTATACCTCGTTACGATTGTCCACAATTGGATTTTTACTGTTGACGACTGTCAAAATTCAAATATTAGATTAAGCTACTTGTTCATAGTGGGCGCCACTCACTTGAATTTTATTAATAATTTATCCCTGAATTTGTTATTTTAAAAGACATAAATAAAGATTCTTTATATATTCTGCACTGAAGGTCATCAATAGCTACTAAACAAAACAAAAATAAAGAAAATCGGTGGAGAAACAGAGGAGAAAATGGTACCTAACCATTTTGTATTTGCCTATTTATATATAGATTCTCGTATGTGCCATCGCTTGTATTGTATCTGTTTGAAAAAAGTTTTGTAATTTTCTAAAATAAATTTTGAATTTAAAAATTTATTTTTAGAGGAGTACGATTTAGTTGACGCAGTCAGTAGGATCCCTGTGAATGATTCGTAATCGCATCGGTAAATTCGAAGCCAATTTTAGTGTCTTAACACTTTAAACACGGATTGAACAATTTTTCGTGTTGAGTTCCCATCTAAGGTACCTATACAAGAGAACATCTTCTCGTGTTGGAATCCTAACTTGGTAATCCAGCCAGAAGAACACACAGACCTTCTTCATGATAGAATCCTAACATGGTAATCCATTCACGAAAGCAGATTTTCTCGACACGGAATCCTAACGTGGTAATCCATCCAGGAAAGCAGTTCGTCGAGTACTACAGGGCAGTCAAACAGAATCGGAGTTTGGAAATCACTGGCAAGTGACGAAAATTTCCAATCTTGCCTTTATTAGCACTATCGCAGGACTTTTGGAAAGATAATTGTTAAGAACTGATTTTTTTTTGAATTGATTTCAAATGAAATATTGATGAAATAAATAATTGTGTTGAAATATATTGAATTGAATTGATATCAATATTGAGAAATAGAGAAAGTAATTTTTGAAAAATCGTAGAATAAGTGTAATTTTAAGTTTATCGTTTTAAATTTTGAAAAAGATCAAGACGAAATGAAATCAACAGGAAGTAGACCGACCATCAACTGGGATCTTTTAAAATTAAAATTACAAAATATTAAACCTTATGATGGCAACAGTAATACTTTAAATAAATTTATTAGTATATGCAAAAATTTACTATTATTATATAGTACACAAAATGGTAATGACTTAAACAGACATATTTTTGAAAGCATTCAAGAAAAATTTATAGGAAAAACAGAACTTATTGTATATAACAGAACGGCCTGATTTAAAAGATGCGTTACAACAATATTTCTCGGACAAACGTGATTTAGAGTGCTTAGTTCAGGAATAGACTCGAACTAGACCAAATAAAACGAACACCTTCTAGATTTTGGAAGTAGATTAAAGCTGCTACGAAGCGGTGTTGTACAACTTATAAGTAATGACGTCACACTTAGCAACAATGATAAAATTTGTCAAATTAATCATTATAACAAAACTGCTCTTAATACCTTTATAGCAGGTTGCGACCGTATTTTAAAGAATAACTTAGATTTGAAAAAAAACCCACTAGTCTTGAAGATGGTCTAGCAAAAGCAAAAATTTCGAAAATTTATACGGAAGTTCTAATAATATTATAAAGAAAAACTTCACTCCTAATAACAATGTTTTCCAAAATATTTCATGTCCTCAATTTCCACACCGATCTTTCAACCAAATGAACCCCTACAAATTCAGAACCGTAATTTTTATAATCATTCCCCACAATTTAATCACAATCGTTTTATGCAAAACATTCCCCCTAATTTTAATCAAAGACCTGATTTCCTAGCCAGCCAGTCTATTTACAACCAAGACCTGTTCCGCAACGACGACTCTTCACCAACGAAGTTTTTGAAAACATAAATGTCTTCAAACCACATCCCAGTCATAGACTTTTGAGGAAATAACAGACAACCACAGTATCCCCAATTACAACCCAGAAATTATAATGATTTCCAGACTTACGGAAAACCCACCTTCGAAGGATTACATTCTAATAATTATTATAATGACGATCCATAAAAATACTACCCTTATGATGAATATTATCTTCAATACCAACACGACTATGAAAACCCAAACACTACACGTCTTACTACTACCCAATGAAAAAAATTATTACGATGACAATAGTACAGGTGGGGACACTTGGTAGCAAAAACAACGTGGTCTGCGGGGTCACTAACCTCCAACTCGAACCTAACGGCAAGGTGGCTAACCTAAGACCTTCGGGGGTCGGGACACCTAACGGCAAGGGGGCTAACCTAACGGGAGGAGGCGTCAGGACTCCCGTCGGGACGCGTCGGTTGGGAACGGGGGCGGTCGTAGGTCGGGGGTGCGCGTTGATATGAGAGTAAAATGAACAAAGTATTTGAAAAATTTCACAGGTGTTTTACCTATATGTCTCTAACAGGACCTTATAAATGCTAGAAAACTGATAGTAGAAACGTTATAACAGAAGCAAGAATGATGGAAATGATTGGTACAGGAACGCTACAAATGTTAGAAATGGGACCCCTGCAAATACTAGAAATGACAGGTACAGGGACCTTACAAATGATAGAAAAGATATGAATGTTAAGAACAATCCCAGCGCAAATAACTGCGATAGACTGCTGTATTTAATTAGTATCCACAATAAGGATGATGACGTAAGATGTATACGAAGCAACAAGATATCCAACTGCCTATCGAAAATTTCGACTTTGTTGAAGAATCGTTGTCATCAGCAAATTCTTAAAATAATATTGATTGTTGTACTGTTTTTTATCGATTTAAGTGCTTCAACAGCGTCTTAATATTATAATATTATTAGTATTCGCTTTTATAGCGAACCAAAGCAGATAAAAGGAACTTGTGTGTGGGTGTCTTCAGAGATCTAAGGAAATATGGTAATGTTGCTCCATCACTTTAATCATATGACTAAAATGACGCATTTCCGAGATCTAGGGAAATATGGAAATCTGGCGTCGCTTAGCGGGCCCCCCTCCCTTTTTCTGTGACGTCACAACTAATTTCCAGAGGTACGTTGTAGCAAACAACCTCAAAACGGAGATAACAAAACTATCGTCTCATCAAAAGTTTCTCTTAAAAAAATGCAACTCAACAAACAAGGTAATTTAACGCGCATATGAAACGTAGGAACAATTTGCTTGATTTATGAATACTAATAAATTAAAAATATTCTTGACTGCTGATTTCATTTAAATAATAAACATAAAAAAGGTCACTTGACAAAGTTATTATAGAACAAAGACGAAGATCAGACTTACAGCCCTGTCAGACCCCTAAAAGGCTTTCATGCAGGATTATGGCTTGCTAGCTTTCGACATGTTGAAAGACAAAGCAACGAACCACCACACGCAGCCGAAACTGAGAATTTGTCACTGGAGAACGCTACTAGACCCAGTCACAACCAAAACAACTCCGGTAGCAGAAAAAAGACAAGTTCAATTCATCATTCCACATGCTTTTAACCCTGCTTTGATATACACAATGAAGATAAAACAGACAAAGCATTCAAAAGTTTGTAAACGGAGCCACAACAAAATTCGTGGCATCAAATTAATATGTTTTCAGATAATTATATGCGTATTAAATAATCTATTGCAAGACTTAATGGTTGAGATTATTTCATTATTTAGTTCAAAAGGCAGCCATTCAACATTGCACACAGACAACAACACACAACCGAAAAAGAAAATTATTTAAAAGAAATGTAAAATACTGAGTAGAAATTCTTGTTAAATTGAAATTAATAATTCAAATATTCTAAAAATATACGATGTTTGTGCTTTATTTGATATCTGCATCACTATCAATTATTGCGGTTTTTTAACCTTGGTGAAAATGTTAGCGAAGGTTATAATTTGTCAAAACAGAAGTATCCATTAGAAATGAATTTATTCGTATCTTAGAGTATCAATCAATCATTTGAAATACTGTAAGGGTGTTTGATGTAACAATATTGTTCTTCCAATAACACTTTGCTCTGAATTAAATTACTGTTGGTGGAAAGTGTTGTCAATCTAAACTGTGAAATAAAAGTCATATGGTTTAAATATTTTTTGTTTTGAATCATGTAGATACAGAATTGAACATGGAGGGTCTGTCACATTCAACAGGCCAGAAAATCTTGGTCAAGAATGGGTGGACTTCGTTGTGCAACAAACAAAGGCCCTTAAACCATGTGTTGGCATGTCATCCTTCAATATCAATGTGAATAACACGAATTTATTTGTAAGATGTACGAGTGTGAGATAATAGAAAACATATTCCTATGCACGAGTGTATACATAATGAATAACATTTAAGAAAACGTAACCAACCTATTAAACTACACACATACAAATTTAAAACTAGCAACTCACAGGGTTACAATTGTGAACACACTAGAAGCAATATAAGACAAAAGAAAGCTGTAACCAGACCTCGTGTTATCCAATTATAATTATCGGTCAGCATCGATCTCCATCACAACAAATAACGGAAACATAATCCATGAGTTTATAAGCATATTGTATGAAATTAAAAAGTTTACTTCAACCACATATATATTGAAACATGATGCTAGGATATTACTTTAAAAATGTCAACGTAAAAAGCAGCTACCTTCAAATGATATACCATTGAAATAAATTGTATTCAGGATCAATTCAATCATACATACTTTAGCAATAACATATGAATAAAAATTTTCTGTAATGTGATAAACTCATGATTGGTAAAAAAATCCATATAATGAATACAATGTATGGAAAAGTCACTTACTTTCTTTGATGGACTTTCTCAAAATGATTTAGGACAAAGAGAAATATATAAGACAAAAACATTCTACACAGGAACTACATTATAAAAGCTTTCGATCCAACTTTGATGTAGTGAAAATATTTCCACTACACGAACGCCACTCTTACATTAAATGAGTAAACTAATGAAGTCTTTCTATAACGCTTACAAAACCAGCAATGATAGTTATTATATTAATTCCCTTGCAGAAAGTTAAGCATGAAAAATTACAAAACATGGTTGGTTATTTAAAACGTTTTCGGACTTTGCTGAAACAGTAAAAAAATTGAATGGGCTTAAATAATAAACATTCTAATAGACTTCAAAGGGATGACATTGTTTCACGATTTCAAAAACTTGTTCGAACTGGGATCAAAACTAACAAATCGCATAAACATATATTGACATATATATATATATATATATATATATATATATATATATATATATATTTATTGATGTTTTCTGGACTATGCTTCAATTATGTTCAAGTTCAGAATTAGTAACATTTTGAAGAAAATACCTATACTTAAAGTGAATACTATGAATCATAAATATTTTTATACTAAAAATGAAATTATTGTTCAGGGAACAGACTTGCGAGAATGGTTTGATAATCACTTAAAGGATCCAATTACAAATTCCCTCGAAGAATTTTTCTGCCCAAAACAACCATTTGATGACTGAGTTGGCTGAATTTAAGCAGATTTTGATACAAGTAAAGAATACCGCTGAGGCTGAGATAATACAAATGCAAAAAGAACGACTACAAGCGGAAGAAGAGAGAAACAAAGCAGATCGTTATCGTATGCGAACTGATGAGGAACGAGTTAATGCTGAAAAAGAACGTATTCAAGCTGAGGAAGCACGAGCCAAAGCCGAAATGCATCGAGTTCGATTAGAAGAAGAATCTGTCAAGGCATCGGAACGTCATCATGAGGTTCTGAACGTTGTTTCTCACAGAATACAGTCTCAGGTAGTGAAACGCTTGAGGAACGAAGTAGTTCATCGTGTAGCTCCCAAGTCCATCAAACGCGAAAAACAGAGATGTATGGTTCTGTTAGCTCTTAGTAATAAGTAACCAACCAATGATGAACATCAGTAGCTTATGACGTCATAGTAAAAGGGCAGGGAGGCCCTTCAAACAGGGCGGTTAGAAGGTATCAACTGAGGTTAGGTTAAGATCGATTGAAGGAGTTGAGGTTAGGGTAGGTTAGGTTCGTTCGATCCTAACCTACCCTAACTTCTAGTTTTAAATTTGTATGTGTGTAGTTTAATAGGTTGGTTACGTTTTCTTAAATGTTATTCATTATGTATACACTCGTGCATAGGAATAAGTTTTCTATTATCTCACACTCGTACATCTTACAAATAAATTCGTGTTATTCACATTGATATTGAAGGATGACATGCCAACACATGGTTTGAGGGCTTTTGTTTGTTGCACAACGAAGTCCACTCATTCTTGACCAAGATTTTCTGGCCTGTTGAATGTGACAGACCCTCCATGTTCAATTCTGTATCTACATGATTCAAAACAAAAAATATTTAAACCATATGACTTTTATTTCACAGTTTAGATTGACAACACTTTCCACCAACAGTAATTTAATTCAGAGCAAAGTGTTATTGGAAGAACAATATTGTTACATCAAACACCCTTACAGTATTTCAAATGATTGATTGATACTCTAAGATACGAATAAATTCATTTCTAATGGATACTTCTGTTTTGACAAATTATAACCTTCGCTAACATTTTCACCAAGGTTAAAAAACCGCAATAATTGATAGTGATGCAGATATCAAATAAAGCACAAACATCGTATATTTTTAGAATATTTGAATTATTAATTTCAATTTAACAAGAATTTCTACTCAGTATTTTACATTTCTTTTAAATAATTTTCTTTTTCGGTTGTGTGTTGTTGTCTGTGTGCAATGTTGAATGGCTGCCTGTTGAACTAAATATTCAGCTATGATAAATAATGAAATAATCTCAGTTATTAAGTTTGCAATAGATTATTTAATACGCATATAATTATCTGAAAACATATTAATTTGATGCCACGAATTTTGTTGTGGCTCCGTTTACAAACTTTTGAATGCTTTGTCTGTTTTATCTTCATTGTGTATATCAAAGCAGGGTTAAAAGCATGTGGAATGATGAATTGAACTTGTCTTTTTTCTGCTACCGGAGTTGTTTTGGTTGTGACTGGGTCTAGTAGCGTTCTCCAGTGACAAATTCTCAGTTTCGGCTGCGTGTGGTGGTTCGTTGCTTTGTCTTTCAACATGTCGAAAGCTAGCAAGCCATAATCCTGCATGAAAGCCTTCTAGGGGTCTGACAGGGCTGTAAGTATGAGCTTCGTTTTTGTTCTATAATAACTTTGAATTTGAATTTGAATTTATTGAAACCAGTATACAGTTTACAATGAACAATTATCATTAAATAAACCCACAGAGGGATAGGAATCCCTGTACGTGCCTGGTACACTTAAGATTAAACCTTAAAACTAAACTAAACTTCAGTAATACAAAAACAATCATGTAACATCTATCACAAATCTGTAAATATTTTAGCTATTACAGTGTATATTGCATTAAATTAGTAAAAGCATTTAGTGAAATAATAGCTTCATTTTATATTATTAATTATCCATTGAGCCAATTTCTTTTTGTTTGCTTTGTCACAGTTCACCATACATTTGTATTCATTTGGTAATATATTAAATATTTTTATTGCATTGATATAGCTGTATTTAGTAAAAATTCTTTTATTTATTTTAGGTAGTTGAATAGTTTTATTTCTAGTAACACTAGTGGTTGTTAAAAACTCAGTTTTAAGTGTGTCATAATGATAACATAACGATTCAAGAGCAAATAATTGTACCAGATTAACTGGATTTTTGCTTGTATTATTAGAATTTTTGTTCAAGATTTTAAGTAATCTATTTTGAAGCACTTGCAGATGAAATATACTATTGGAATATGCTCCTCCCCAAGCAATATTACCATAAGAAATAATACTATGGAAGAATGCGTAATAAATTATTCTTATTATATCAGCTGTAATTATTTTAGATAATTTGTAGAACACAAAAACCAAGTACTTAGTTTTATTAACAATGTAATTAATATGTTTATCCCACTTAAGGTTAAAATCAAAAATAATTCCCAAGTATTTGTGATGTTCAACTCTATTAATCTGGCTGTCATTTATACATATATTCATTTTCTTTGGCACACTATCACTGTAGCATCCAAAAGCAATATAAACAGTTTTATTTATATTAAGTGATAATTTGTTGGATACTAACCACTCATTCACTTCCCTTAACAATAAATTCATCTTATGTTGGGCTTCATCCCAGGTGTTTGCAGATGATATTACTGCCGTATCATCTGCATATGACAGTATAGTTTCATCTGGCATTCGATACAGTAAATCATTGACATATAGTATAAAAAGTAGAGGGCCTAGAACAGTACCCTGTGGCACCCCAATAGTTATATTTCTATAAGTACTGTAACATTCATTAATTTTCACTCTTTGTTGTCTATTTTTAAGATAACTAATTAAAAGATCTGCTGCTTTACCTCTAATTCCTAGATTATATAATTTTTTGCATAATATATTGTGGTTTACAGTATCAAATGCTTTTGCCAAATCCAAAAACGTGATTATTAAAGGTTTACTTTTATCTAGGTTACAGTGAATAATTTTAGTAATTTGCTGAAGAGCATCACGAGTCCCAATATTTTTAATAAATCCAAACTGCCATTTTGAAAATAATTTACATTTATTAATAAAATTAAAGATTCTAAAATGTACCACTTTTTCAAATACTTTTGCAATGTTTGAAATAAGTGAAATTGGCCGATAGTTAGATAGGCAAGACTTACTTCCTCCTTTATGCACAGGTACAATTTCTGCCTTTTTGAGATCATCAGGCCATACTGCAAGACTAATACATAAATTAATGATATAACTTAAAGCATCAACTATATAAATTGAAATATGTTTCAAAATCTTAGTACTTATTTTATCAACTCCCCCCTTTTTAACTTTCATGTTGTGTATAATTTTGCTTATTTCAATTGAGTCTGTTGGTTGCAGATAAATAGTTTTATCATTCATGGTTGGCATATTAATATTACTTTGAGTTGTGGGAATAGTATTACTTAATTTTTCACCAATTTCTAAGAAATAATTATTCATAGTATTCACTATATTACATTCTGAAATTATTTTTTGATTGTTTTCATCCATTATATAATTAAAATGAGTATTTTTTTTACTTTTATTATTAACTTTCTTATTTATAAACTCCCATAACTTTTTTGGGTCATTTCTATTTTCCTCAAATATTTTTTTCTCATAGTTATATTTAGCTTCTTTTATAACTTTGTTGTAAATTTTAAGATATTTTTTGTATTTAGTTTCAGCAAATAAATTTGTAGGATTTTTTCTCCATGTAAGGTAAAGTTTTTCTTTAGTTTTACTTGACACTACAATAGCTCTAGTTATCCAAGATTTTTTTCCCTTAACTTTAATTTTTCTAATATTTTGAGCATTTTCGACACAGTACTTAATATTCCTGGTAAATGCTTCAATAGCAATATTTGGATCTTTAATGAAGTAAATGTTATTCCAATTTAGACTGCTTGCAATATTTTTAAGCTTGGAGTAATCAACATAGAAGTAATTATCGGTAATATCACTTAAATAGAGTTTTTTTTAATATTTATTATTAAGGAATAATGATCAGTAATAGAATTTTGCAGAGTATAAGTATTAGTTTTTAAACTCTCAGTTTTATAAAAACAATTATCAATACAGGTACCTTTATTATAATCATTAATTGAAGGTCTAGTAATTTTCTGGTAACCTGGTATATAACCTTTTTCAAGAAAGTTGTTAAGAAACTCATTGGAATAGTGATCTATTGTTAATAAATCTATATTAAAGTCCCCAATAATATAATGATGCTTAATATCTTTTACATCCTTTAAAAAGTTTTCTAAATTTGATATAAATTCTGCCTTTGGTAATTTGTGAGATCTATAAACTGTGGATATAACTGTGTTACAACCGTTTTTCATCTGCACTGTTGTATTCAAAATTCTTAGCTTATCATAAGTTAAAATTTCTGTATTTTCAATAATATCATTTAATATATATACCATCACACCATCAGCTCTACTTAAATTACTATAATTATAATACTCTTTATAACCTGGTAGTGAATAAAAATTTAAATGTTTGACAGACCATGTCTCAACACAGACAATATAAAATGGTTTAGTTATTAGACTATCAACAAAAACCTCTAAGCTAGAAAAATTAGCTTCAATGCTTCTTATATTGATGTGTAATATGAACTCATCATTGACATTTAGGTTTTTGTTAAGAGTATCAATATTTTCACATACCTTTTCTAATTGGATTAATTGATGTACATTATCTAAAATATCCAATGCCGTATTCACCACTACTCCTAAATTATAAAACAAAACCAGTAGTTTGCACCTACTTTCTTGTATAATTGTCTGCTTTTATGTTGTCTTCATTTAATGGATAGAAAGGGTAATCCGTTTTCTGTATATTCATTCTGACCAAGTGTTGATAAGTATTACAGTTTAACCTATCAGAGGCTGAATGTTCAGTTTGCAAATTAAGTTTATATTTTTCATTACTTAGAGTGCAACATATGCACTTTAATTTGCTTTTGTTACTACATTTACTACTCTCATGATTTCCTGCACAATAACAACAAGTCACTGTGTTAGTGCACTTATAAGCTGAATGTCCATATCTATTACACTTATAACAAGCGTTAACATTAAAATCATCTATTACTTTATATCTGTTATGTCCAAAGTAACATTTCTTATAATACATAATACATTCATAGTTTGATTTGTTTAGACTTAATATAATAGTCCATTTGTTATTCTTCTTATTTTTGTAAACATATCTAATGTTAACACCATCTTGCTCTAGACTGTTCCTACAGCTTATATCTTCAATTATTTTATCATGGTTAATTGAGGTTAGGTCATCTTCAATATTCACAATTCTAACAATAGGGTCATTTTTCTTCTCCACATTAATATTAATTTCTTGAATTTTGTCTCTAATTGTTTCTTCTGCCTTAGCTATATCATCAACATTTTTACACTTGATTATAATTTTTTTATTTCCCAGTTTCACCATATCAATGGGGATATTTGTATTTCTTGATAATGTTTCTTTAATGGGATTATATTTTTCTTTGATATTAGCATTATTATTACCAGTAATAATAATTGCCGGATTGTTATTTTTTGCTTCAATACTTTTTTTACTAGTGGATAAAGTAGCTGAATAACTAGGCGAAAACTGTTTCTGTAGCTTCTCTTTAATCATTGAATTGTTTTCAAGAACTTGTTTATTATAATTACTCAGCATTACACATTCATTGGTTTTTTCTTTAAGTAATTGTTTGAGATAATCAATTTCATTTTGCAATCTCAAGATTTTATCTTCACATAGATCTTTCTTTGACAGATAATAATCATTATCTGTAATTAAATCAGATGGAGTATCACCTTTTTTATTGGATTTAGTTTTGTTGAGTTCCTTATGAAATAGTTCATTTTGATTTTTATATTCATACAATGCTTTAGTTAGGAAATTTATTTTACTTTCCTGAACCATATCAGTTACCTTCTCTTTATTTTTGGAGGTTATGTTAGCACAACATCCAGTACAGATAATAAAACTTTGTTCGATCTTAATATATTCTTTTCTCAAGGCACAACTTTGATGAAATATTTTTCCACAATTAATACACACAACACTTGTATTAATTTTACTATCTTTTTTACTGTGACATGCAAAATAAATCACATTTTCGTTCTCGTCTACATCAGAGGCCATCTTATATGATTATGTCACTTTGTCAAGTGACCTTTTTTATGTTTATTATTTAAATGAAATCAGCAGTCAAGAATATTTTTAATTTATTAGTAATTCATAAATCAAGCAAATTGTTCCTACGTTTCATATGCGCGTTAAATTACCTTGTTTGTTGAGTTGCATTTTTTTAAGAGAAACTTTTGATGAGACGATAGTTTTGTTATCTCCGTTTTGAGGTTGTTTGCTACAACGTACCTCTGGAAATTAGTTGTGACGTCACAGAAAAAGGGAGGGGGGCCCGCTAAGGGGGGCCAGCGACGCCAGATTTCCATATTTCCCTAGATCTCGGAAATGCGTCATTTTAGTCATATGATTAAAGTGATGGAGCAACATTGCCATATTTCCTTAGATCTCTGAAAACACCCACACACAAGTTCCTTTTATCTGCTTTGCTACTAATAATATTATAATATTAAGACGCTGTTGAAGCACTTAAATCGATAAAAAACAGTACAACAATCAATATTATTTTAAGAATTTGGTAACAATTGTCCGTGTCGACTTGCTGATGACAACGATTCTTCAACAAAGTCGAAATTTTTGATAGGCAGTTGGACATCTTGTTGCTTTATATACATCTTACGTCATCACCCTTATTGTGGATACTAATTAAATACAGCAGTCTATCGCAGTTATTTGCGCTGAGATTGTTCTTAGCATTCATATCTTTTCTATCATTTGTAACGTCCCTGTACCTGTCATTTCTAGTATTTGCAGGGGTCCCCTTTCTAACATTTGTAGCGTTCCTGTACCAATCATTTCCATCATTCTTGCTTCTGTTATAACGTTTCTACTATCAGTTTTCTAGCATTTATAAGGTCCTGTTAGAGACATATAGGTAAAACACCTGTGAAATTTTTCAAATAATTTGTTCATTTTACTCTCATATCAACAATTCGTTGGGAGAAACATACATTTTGTGTACCTAGAAAACATTTGCTTGTACTGACGTCTGTCTTAGAAATTTTTGTGCACGTAGAAAAAAGTTTTTATGTACCACTGAATAAGCTTTGAGTAGATTTGTTTGTTCCTACCTCTGGCTTACAAAAAGTTATATATTTATTCCCACTATCCCATTTCCAACATTCCTGGGCTCTATTTTTTGCAACGGATTTGTTTCAAAACATTTGTAGCAACAGTTTCTAGCGTTTGTAGTAACTTTGTTTAACCTCACCAGTCATTTCTACGGTTCCTGTCATTTCTATGGCCCTAACCTTTGTAACGGTTTCAAACATTTCTACCCTTTGTAGCGGCTCCCACCATTTCTAGTATTTCCTACTTTGGAAACTTTTAAATCAGGACATATCTATTCTTTATAAGCATATAAGATAAACAACTGCTGGTTAGCAGGTGGTCAGCCAATGAAAGTGCAGCTTATGACGTCATGACCGGAAGGCCCTGTTTACAGGGCGTTCTTATCAGATTTCCGATCTCTTTCTTTAATAAATGAAGCTAGAGAGAGAGAGAGATAATAATGTTCTAATCAGAAGTACTTTTGGTAGTAAAACAGTGTGTTGTATTTACAATTTTATTTCAGAGCAGCATATGATATATCAACATCAAGGTATTTATGTATATTTCCTTGCGTTTCTATGGATCGTTCTAGTCGTTTCTACGTTCTCAGTCGTTTCTACAGGCTAAGTTGTTTCTACGGGTCTTCAGCCATTCAACGGGCCAAGCCGTTTCTATGGTTCGTTTCTAGCTTTTGTAGTGTCTCCAACCAGTCCTTTCTACGGTTCCTGTCATTTCTACGGGACATTTCTAGCTTTTGTAGCGGCTCCAATCATTCTAGCAGTCATTTCTACGGTTCCTGTCGTTTCTACGGCCCGTTTCTAGCATTTGTAGTGGCTTTAACCACTCTACCAGTCGTTTCTACGGTTCCTGTCGTTTCTACGGGTCATTTCTAGTTTTTGTAGTGGCTCCAACCATTCTACCAGTCATTTCTACGGGTCATTTCTAGTTTTTGTAGTGGCTTCAACCATTCTACCAGTCGTTTCTACTGGCCCAGTTGTTTCTACGGGTCATTTCTAGCTTTTGTAGCGGCTCCAACCAGCCATTTCTAAGTTTCTAGTCGTTTCTACGGGACGTTTCATTTCTACCTTTTGTAGCGGCTCCAACCAGCCATTTCTAAGTTTCTAGTCGTTTCTACGGGTCATTTCTAGTTTTTGCAGTGGCTTCAACCATTCTACCAGTCGTTTCTACTGGCCCAGTAGTTTTTACGAAACGTTTCTATTCTTGTAGTGGCTTCAACCATTTCTACCAGCCGTTTCTACTGTACCAGTCGTTTCCACGGGACATTTCTAGCTTTTGTAGTGGCTTCAGCCAGCCGTTTCTATGGTTCTAGTCGTTTCTATGGGTCATTTCTAGTTTTTGTAGTGGCTTCAACCATTCGACCAGTCGTTTCTACTGGCCCAGTAGTTTCTACGGGCCATTTCTAGCTTTTGTAGCGGCTCCAACCAGCCATTTCTAAGTTTCTAGTCGTTTCTACGGGACGTTTCATTTCTACCTTTTGTAGCGGCTCCAACCAGCCATTTCTAAGTTTCTAGTCGTTTCTACGGGACGTTTCTAGTTTTTTGTAGTGGCTTCAACCATTCTACCAGTCGTTTCTACTGGCCCAATAGTTTCTACGGGCCATTTCTAGCTTTTGTAACGGCTCCAATCAGCCATTTCTAAGTTTCTAGTCGTTTCTACGGGTCATTTCTAGTTTTTGTAGTGGCTTCAACCATTCTACCAGTCGTTTCTACTGGCCGTAGTTTTCTACGGGCTATTTCTAGCTTTTGTAGCGGCTCCAACCAGCCATTTCTAAGTTTCTAGTCGTTTCTACGGGTCATTTCTAGTTTTTGTAGTGGCTTCAACCATTCTACCAGTCGTTTCTACTGGCCCAGTAGTTTTTACGAGACGTTTCTATTTTTGTAGTGGCTTCAACCATTTCTACCAGCCGTTTCTACTGTACCAGTCGTTTCACGGGACATTTCTAGCTTTTGTAGTGGCTCCCAGCCGTTTCTATGGTTCTAGTCGTTTCTATGGGCCATTTCTAGTTTTTTGTAGTGGCTTCAACCATTCTACCAGTCGTTTCTACTGGCCCAGTAGTTTCTACGGGCCATTTTCTAGCTTTTGTAGCGGCTCCAACCAGCCATTTCTAAGTTTCTAGTCGTTTCTACGGGTCATTTCTTTTGTTTTGTAAGTGCAGTGGCTTCAACCTTCTATCTAACCAGTCGTTTCTTCTACTGCCCCAGTAGTTTTTACGAGACATTTCTAGTTTTGTAGTGGCTTCAAATCTATGTTTCTACCATTTCTACCCAGCTTTGTTTCTACTGTACCAGTCGTTTCTACGGGCTATTTCTAGCTTTTGTAGCGGCTCCAACCAGCTTTCTAAGTTTCTAGTCGTTCTATAGGTCATTTCTAGTTTTTGTAGTGGCTTCAACCATTCTACCAGTCGTTTCTACTGGCCAGTACAGTGTTCGTTTTTTCCGTTTCTACGGGTCATTTCTATTTTTCTAGCTTTTGTAGTGGCTTCACCAGCCGTTTCTATGGTTCTAGTCGTTTCTATGGGCATTTCTAGTTTTTGTAGTGGCTTCAACCATTCTACCAGTCGTTTCTACTGACTGGCCCAGTAGTTTCTACGGGCCTTTCTAGCTTTTGTAGCGGCTCCAACCAGCCATTTCTAAGTTTCTAGTCGTTTCTACGGGTCATTTCTTCTACCTTTTGTAGCGGCTTCAACCAGCCATTTCTAGTTTCTAGTCGTTTCTTTTACGAGACGTTTCTAGTTTTTGTAGTGGCTTCAACCATTTCTACCAGCCGTTTCTACTGGCCCATAGTTTCTACGGGACATTTCTAGCTTTTGTAGTGGCTCCAACAGCCATTTCTATGTTTCTAGTCGTTTCTATGGGCATTTCTAGTTTTTTGTAGTGGCTTCAACCATTCTACCAGTCGTTTCTACTGGCCCAGTAGTTTCTACGGGCCATTTCTAGCTTTTGTAGCGGCTCCAACCAGCCATTTCTAAGTTTCTAGTCGTTTCTACGGGTCATTTCTAGTTTTTGTAGTGGCTTAAACCATTCTACCAGTCGTTTATACTGGCCCAGTAGTTTTTACGAGACGTTTCTAGTTTTTGTAGTGGCTTCAACCATTTCTACCAGCCGTTTCTACTGTATCAGTCGTTTCTACGGGACATTTCTAGCTTTTGTAGTGGCTCCAGCCGTCTCTATGGTTCTAGTCGTTTCTATGGGCCGTTTCTAGTTTTTTGTAGTGGCTTCAACCATTCTACCAGTCGTTTCTACTGGCCCAGTAGTATCTACGGGCCATTTCTAGCTTTTGTAGCGGCTCCAACCAGCCATTTCTAAGTTTCTAGTCGTTTCTACAGGTCATTTCTAGTTTTTGCAGTGGCTTCAACCATTCTACCAGTCGTTTCTACTGGCCCAGTAGTTTTTACGAGACGTTTCTATTTGTGTAGTGGCTTCAACCATTTCTACCAGCCGTTTCTACTGTATCAGTCGTTTCTACGGGACATTTCTAGCTTTTGTAGTGGCTCCAGCCGTCTCTATGGTTCTAGTCGTTTCTATGGGCCGTTTCTAGTTTTTTGTAGTGGCTTCAACCATTCTACCAGTCGTTTCTACTGGCCCAGTAGTTCTACGGGCTTCTACCAGCTTGTACTCCTAAGGGACTAGTCGTCTACTACGGTTTCTACGGGTCCTTTTCTAGCTTTTGTAGCGGCTCCAACCAGCCATTTATAAGTTTCTTCTCGTTTCTACAGGTCATTTCTAGTTTTTGCAGTGGCTTCAACCATTCTACCACAGTCGTTTCTACTGGCCCAGTAGTTTTTACGAGACGTTTCTAGTTTTGTAGTGGCTTCAACCATTTCTACCAGCTGTTTCTACTGTACCAGTAGTTTCTACGGGACATTTCTAGCTTTTGTAGTGGCTTCAACCAGCTGTTTCTTGGTTCTAGTCGTTTCTATGGGTCATTTCTAGTTTTTGTAGTGGCTTCAACCATTCTACCAGTCGTTTCTACTGGCCCAGTAGTTTCTACTACGGGCCATTTCTAGCTTTTGTAGCGGCTCCAACCAGCCATTTCTAAGTTTTTAGTCGTTTCTACGGGACGTTTCATTTCTACCTTTTGTAGTGGCTTCAACCAGCCATTTCTAAGTTTCTAGTCGTTTCTACGGGACGTTTCTAGTTTTTGTAGTGGCTTCAACCATTCTACCAGTCGTTTCTACTGGCCCAGTAGTTTCTACGGGCCATTTCTAGCTTTTGTAGCGGCTCCAACCGCCATTTCTAAGTTCTAGTCGTTTCTACGGGTCTTTCTAGTTTTTTGTAGCGGCTTCAACCATTCTACCAGTCGTTTCTACTGGCCCAGTAGTTTCTACGGGCCATTTCTAGCTTTTGTAGCGGCTCCAACCAGCCATTTCTAAGTTTCTAGTCGTTTCTACGGGTCATTTCTAGTTTTTGTAGTGGCTTCAACCATTCTACCAGTCGTTTCTACTGGCCCAGTAGTTTTTACGAGACGTTTCTAGTTTTTGTAGTGGCTTCAACCATTTCTACCAGCCGTTTCTACTGTACCAGTCGTTTCTACGGGACATTTCTAGCTTTTGTAGTGGCTCCAGCCGTCTCTATGGTTCTAGTCGTTTCTATGGGCCGTTTCTAGTTTTTTGTAGTGGCTTCAACCATTCTACCAGTCGTTTCTACTGGCCCAGTAGTATCTACGGGCCTTTCTAGCTTTTGTAGCGGCTCCAACCAGCCATTTATAAGTTTCTAGTCGTTTCTACGGGTCATTTCTAGTTTTTGCAGTGGCTTCAACCATTCTACCAGTCGTTTCTACTGGCCCAGTAGTTTTTACGAGACGTTTCTATTTGTGTAGTGGCTTCAACCATTTCTACCAGCCGTTTCTACTGTATCAGTCGTTTCTACGGGACATTTCTAGCTTTTGTAGTGGCTCCAGCCGTCTCTATGGTTCTAGTCGTTTCTATGGGCCGTTTCTAGTTTTTTGTAGTGGCTTCAACCATTCTACCAGTCGTTTCTACTGGCCCAGTAGTATCTACGGGCCTTTTCTAGCTTTTGTAGCGGCTCCAACCAGCCATTTATAAGTTTCTAGTCGTTTCTACAGGTCATTTCTAGTTTTTGCAGTGGCTTCAACCATTCTACCAGTCGTTTCTACTGGCCCAGTAGTTTTTACGAGACGTTTCTATTTGTGTAGTGGCTTCAACCATTCTACCAGTCGTTTCTACTGGCCCAGTAGTTTCTACGGGCCTTTTCTAGCTTTTGTAGCGGCTCCAACCAGCCATTTCTAAGTTTCTAGTCGTTTCTACGGGTCATTTCTAGTTTTTGTAGTGGCTTCAACCATTCTACCAGTCGTTTCTACTGGCCCAGTAGTTTTTACGAGACGTTTCTATTTTGTAGTGGCTTCAACCATTTCTACCAGCCGTTTCTACTGTCTCAGTCGTTTCTACGGGACATTTCTAGCTTTTGTAGTGGCTCCAACCAGTCTCTATGGTTCTAGTCGTTTCTACGGGACGTTTCTAGTTTTTTGTAGTGGCTTCAACCATTTCTACCAGTCGTTTCTACTGGCCCAGTAGTTTCTACGGGCCTTTTCTAGCTTTTGTAGCGGCTCCAACCAGCCATTTATAAGTTTCTAGTCGTTTCTACGGGTCATTTCTAGTTTTTGTAGTGGCTTCAACCATTCTACCAGTCGTTTCTACTGGCCCAGTAGTTTTTACGAGACGTTTCTATTTTTGTAGTGGCTTCAACCATTTCTACCAGCCGTTTCTACTGTATCAGTAGTTTTTCTACGGACATTTTCTAGCTTTTGTAGTGGCTCCAGCCGTCTCTTGGTTCTAGTCGTTTCTATGGGCCGTTTCTAGTTTTTTGTAGTGGCTTCAACCTTCTACCAGTCGTTTCTACTGGCCAGTAGTATCTACGGGCCTTTTCTAGCTTTTGTAGCGGCTCCAACCAGCCATTTATAAGTTTCTAGTCGTTTCTACGGGTCATTTCTAGTTTTTGCAGTGGCTTCAACCATTCTACCAGTCGTTTCTACTGGCCCAGTAGTTTTTACGAGACGTTTCTATTTTTGTAGTGGCTTCAACCATTTCTACCCCTGTTTCTACTGTACCAGTCGTTTCTACGGGACATTTCTAGCTTTTGTAGTGGCTTCAACCAGCTGTTTCTATGGTTCTAGTCGTTTCTACGGGACGTTTCATTTCTACCTTTTGTAGCGGCTCCAACCAGCCATTTCTAAGTTTTTAGTCGTTTCTACGGGACGTTTCTAGTTTTTTGTAGTGGCTTCAACCATTCTACCAGTCATTTCTACTGGCCCAGTAGTTTCTACGGGCCATTTCTAGCTTTTGTAGCGGCTCCAACCAGCCATTTCTAAGTTTCTAGTCGTTTCTACGGGACGTTTCTAGTTTTTTATAGTAGCTTCAACCATTCCACCAGTCGTTTCTACTGACCCAGTAGTTTCTACGGGCCATTTCTAGCTTTTGTAGCGGCTCCAACCAGCCATTTCTAAGTTTCTTGTCGTTTCTACGGGTCATTTCTAGTTTTTGTAGTGGCTTCAACCATTCTACCAGTCGTTTCTACTGGCCCAGTAGTTTTTACGAGACGTTTCTAGTTTTTGTAGTGGCTTCAACCATTTCTACCAGCCGTTTCTACTGTACCAGTCGTTTCTACGGGACATTTCTCGCTTTTGTAGTGGCTCCAGCCGTCTCTATGGTTCTAGTCGTTTCTATGGGCCGTTTCTAGTTTTTGCAGTGGCTTCAACCATTCTACCAGTCGTTTCTACTGGCCCAGTAGTTTTTACGAGACGTTTTTATTTTTGTAGTGGCTTCAACCATTTCTACCAGCCGTTTCTACTGTACCAGTCGTTTCTACGGGACATTTCTAGCTTTTGTAGCGGCTCCAACCAGCCATTTATAAGTTTTTAGTCGTTTTCTACGGGTCATTTCTAGTTTTTTGTAGTGGCTTCAACCATTCTACCAGTCGTTTCTACTGGCCCAGTAGTTTTTACGAGACGTTTCTAGTTTTTTGTAGTGGCTTCAACCATTCTACCAGTCGTTTCTACTGGTCCAGTAGTTTCTACGGGCCATTTCTAGCTTTTGTAGCGGCTCCAACCAGCCATTTATAAGTTTCTAGTCGTTTCTACGGTTCATTTCTAGTTTTTGTAGCGGCTTCAACCATTCTACCAGTCGTTTCTACTGGCCCAGTAGTTTCTACGGGCCATTTCTAGCGTTTGTAGCGGCTCCAACAAGCCATTTCTAAGTTTATAGTCATTTCTATGGGTCATTTCTAGTTTTTGTAGTGGCTTCAACCATTCTACCAGTCGTTTCTACTGGCCCAGTAGTTTTTACGAGACGTTTCTAGTTTTTGTAGTGGCTTCAACCATTTCTACTAGCCGTTTCTACTGTACCAGTCGTTTCTACGGGACATTTCTAGCTTTTGTAGTGGCTCCAGCCGTCTCTATGGTTCTAGTCGTTTCTATGGGCTGTTTCTAGTTTTTTGTAGTGGCTTCAACCATTCTACCAGTCGTTTCTACTGGCCCAGTAGTATCTACGGGCCTTTTCTAGCTTTTGTAGCGGCTCCAACCAGCCATTTATAAGTTTCTAGTCGTTTCTACGGTCATTTCTAGTTTTTGCAGTGGCTTCAACCATTCTACCAGTCGTTTCTACTGGCCCAGTAGTTTTTACGAGACGTTTCTATTTGTGTAGTGGCTTCAACCATTTCTACCAGCTGTTTCTACTGTACCAGTCGTTTCTACGGGACATTTCTAGCTTTTGTAGTGGCTTCAACCAGCTGTTTCTATGGTTCTAGTCGTTTCTATGGGTCATTTCTAGTTTTTGTAGTGGGTTCAACCATTCTACCAGTCGTTTCTACTGGCCCAGTAGTTTCTAAGGGCCATTTCTAGCTTTTGTAGCGGCTCCAACCAGCCATTTCTAAGTTTCTAGTCGTTTCTACGGGACGTTTCATTTCTACCTTTTGTAGCGGCTCCAACCAGCCATTCTAAGTTTTAGTCGTTTCTACGGGACGTTTCTAGTTTTTTGTAGTGGCTTCAACCATTCTACCAGTCGTTTCTACTGGCCCAGTAGTTTCTACGGGCCATTTCTAGCTTTTGTAGCGGCTCCAACCAGCCATTTCTAAGTTTCTAGTCGTTTCTACGGTCATTTCTAGTTTTTGTAGTGGCTTAAACCATTCTACCAGTCGTTTCTACTGGCCCAGTAGTTTTTACGAGACGTTTCTAGTTTTTGTAGTGGCTTCAACCATTTCTACCAGCCGTTTCTACTGTTCAGTCGTTTCTACTACGGGACATTTCTAGCTTTTGTAGTGGCTCCAGCCGTCTCTATGGTTCTAGTCGTTTCTATGGGCCGTTTCTAGTTTTTTATAGTGGCTTCACCATTCTACCAGTCGTTTCTACTGGCCCAGTAGTTTCTACGGGCCATTTCTAGCTTTTGTAGCGGCTCCAACCAGCCATTTCTAAGTTTCTAGTCGTTTCTACGGGTCATTTCTAGTTTTTGTAGTGGCTTCCACCATTCTACCAGTCGTTTCTACTGGCCCAGTAGTTTTTACGAGACGTTTCTAGTTTTGTAGTGGCTTCAACCATTTCTACCAGCCGTTTCTACTGTACCAGTCGTTTCTACGGGACATTTCTAGCTTTTGTAGTGGCTCCCCTCTCTATGGTTCTAGTCGTTTCTATGGGTCGTTTCTAGTTTTTGTAGTGGCTTCAACCATTCTACCAGTCGTTTCTACTGGCCCAGTAGTTTTTACGAGCGTTTTTATTTTTTGTAGTGGCTTCAACCATTTCTACCAGCCGTTTCTACTGTACCAGTCGTTTCTACGGGACATTTCTAGCTTTTGTAGTGGCTTCAACCAGCCGTTTCTAATTTCTAGTCGTTTCTACGGGACGTTTTCATTTCTACCTTTTGTAGCGGCTCCAACCAGCCATTTCTAAGTTTCTAGTCGTTTCTACGGGTCATTTCTAGTTTTTGTAGTGGCTTCAACCATCTACCAGTCGTTTCTACTGGCCAGTAGTTTTTACGAGACGTTTCTAGTTTTTTGTAGTGGCTTCAACCATTCTACCAGTCGTTTCTACTGGTCCAGTAGTTTCTACAGGCCATTTCTAGCTTTTGTAGCGGCTCCAACCAGCCATTTCTAAGTTTCTTGTCGTTTCTACGGGTCATTTCTAGTTTTTGTAGTGGCTTCAACCATTCTACCAGTCGTTTCTACTGGCCCAGTAGTTTTTACGAGACGTTTCTAGTTTTTGTAGTGGCTTCAACCATTTCTACCAGCCGTTTCTACTGTACCAGTCGTTTCTACGGGACATTTCTCGCTTTTGTAGTGGCTCCAGCCGTCTCTATGGTTCTAGTCGTTTCTATGGGCCGTTTCTAGTTTTTTGCAGTGGCTTCAACCATTCTACCAGTCGTTTCTACTGGCCCAGTAGTTTTTACGAGACGTTTTTATTTTTGTAGTGGCTTCAACCATTTCTACCAGCCGTTTCTACTGTACCAGTCGTTTCTACGGGACATTTCTAGCTTTTGTAGTGGCTTCAACCAGCCGTTTCTAAATTTCTAGTCGTTTCTACGGGACGTTTCATTTCTACCTTTTGTAGCGTCTCCAACCAGCCATTTCTAAGTTTCTTGTCGTTTCTACGGGTCATTTCTAGTTTTTGTAGTGGCTTCAACCATTCTACCAGTCGTTTCTACTGGCCCAGTAGTTTTTACGAGACGTTTCTAGTTTTTTGTAGTGGCTTCAACCATTCTACCAGTCGTTTCTACTGGTCCAGTAGTTTCTACGGGCCATTTCTAGCTTTTGTAGCGGCTCCAACCAGCCATTTATAAGTTTCTAGTCGTTTCTACTCTAGGTTTCTATTTCTAGTTTTTGTAGCGGCTTCAACCATTCTACCAGTCGTTTCTACTGGCCCAGTAGTTTCTACGGGCCATTTCTAGCGTTTGTTGCGGCTCCAACCAGCCATTTCTAAGTTTATAGTCATTTCTATGGGTCATTTCTAGTTTTTGTAGTGGCTTCAACCATTCTACCAGTCGTTTCTACTGGCCCAGTAGTTTTTACGAGACGTTTCTAGTTTTTGTAGTGGCTTCAACCATTTCTACCAGCCGTTTCTACTGTACCAGTCGTTTCTACGGACATTTCTAGCTTTTGTAGTGGCTCCAGCCGTCTCTATGGTTCTAGTCGTTTCTATGGGCCGTTTCTAGTTTTTTGTAGTGGCTTCAACCATTCTACCAGTCGTTTCTACTGGCCCAGTAGTTTCTACGGGCCTTTTCTAGCTTTTGTAGCGGCTCCAACCAGCCATTTCTAAGTTTCTAGTCGTTTCTACGGGTCATTTCTAGTTTTTTGCGTGGCTTCAACCATTCTACCAGTCGTTTCTACTGGCCCAGTAGTTTTTACGAGACGTTTCTATTTTGTAGTGGCTTCAACCATTTCTACCAGCCGTTTCTACTGTACCAGTCGTTTCTACGGGACATTTCTAGCTTTTGTAGTGGCTTCCAACCACCGTTTCTATGGTTTCTAGTCGTTTCTATGGGTCATTTCTAGTTTTTGTAGTGGCTTCAACCATTCTACCAGTCGTTTCTACTGGCCCAGTAGTTTCTACGGGCCATTTCTTTTCTAGCTTTTGTAGCGGCTCCAACCAGCCATTTCTAAGTTTCTAGTCGTTTCTCTACGGGACGTTTCATTTCTAGCTTTTGTAGCGGCTCCAAACAGCCCATTTCTCTAAGTTCTAGTCGTTTCTATACGGGACGTTTCTAGTTTTTTGTAGTGGCTTCAACCATTCTACCAGTCGTTTCTACTGGCCCAGTAGTTTTTACGGACGTTTCTAGTTTTTGTAGTGGCTTCAACCATTTCTACCAGTCGTTTCTACTGTACCAGTCGTTCTACGACATTTCTAGCTTTTGTAGTGGCTTCAACCAGCCGTTTCTAAGTTTCTAGTCGTTTCTACTATGGTCTTTCTAGTTTTTGTAGTGGCTTCAACCATTCTACCAGTCGTTTCTACTGGCCCAGTAGTTTTCTACGGCCATTTCTAGCTTTTGTAGCGGCTCCAACCAGCCATTTCTAAGTTTCTAGTCGTTTCTACGGACGTTTCATTTCTACCTTTTGTAGCGGCTCCAACCAGCATTTATAAGTTTCTAGTCGTTCTACGGGACGTTTCTTTCTAGTTTTTGTAGTGGCTTCAACCATTCTACCAGTCGTTTCTACTGGCCCAGTAGTTTCTACGGGCCATTTCTAGCTTTTGTAGCGGCTCCAACCAGCCATTTCTAAGGTTTCTAGTCGTTTCTACGGGACGTTCATTTCTACTTTTGTAGCGGCTCCACCCACCATTTTCTAAGTTTCTAGTCGTTTCTACGGGACGTTTCTAGTTTTTGTAGTGGCTTCAACCATTCTACCAGTCGTTTTCTACTGGCCAGTAGTTTCTACGGGCCTTTTCTAGCTTTTGTAGCGGCTCCAACCAGCCATTTCTAAGTTTCTAGTCGTTTCTACGGGTCATTCTAGTTTTTTGTAGTGGCTTCAACCATTCTACCAGTCGTTTTCTTCTACTGGCCCAGTAGTTTTTTACGGACGTTTTCTAGTTTT